>CM054177.1:16008563-16131063 GCA_028829895.1 Sinotaia quadrata | reverse complement strand
CAAGTAAGGGTAACTGTTTTAATACACTTTAAAGTACATGTGTAACTATTTCAATACAGTTTCAATTATGGGTAACTGTTTTAATACGCTTTAAAGTACATGTGTAACTATTTCTATACAGTTTTTCTGTAACTGTTATAATATGCCTCAAAGTATATGTGTGTGGCGGAGTAAATTTGCCAATCCCTATTTTAAAACTTAATTGTTATATAAATTGTTAAATTATTAAATTGACCCGTCTTTGTGCACTCCTTGTGATGATACTTTAGAATTTGAGTCAACAGTTCTGCTATCAAATTGTTGATGCAATCCAAACCAATTCTAACTGGATGAGTAGTCTTTCTGACTAATAGTCTCACACTTGTTCATAACAATTTTATCCAATGGGGATGGACCGGAAGTTTCTTTGTTGAAGAAGTACTCTATTCCATCATACTGGATTTGAACATATCTCGAGTCCAGTCATAAAGGCGGTCGTTAGCTTATGGTAATTGAACTGATTGATATAGAAAGAATAGACTTAGAATATTTCATACATGTTTGCTATTGATCTATAATTTGAAAAAGAGACTGCTTATGCAATTGAAACATTTCTACGTTCATTAATTTAACTACGTTGTACATTATACTTGTGAATTTTGATCAATGCTACATTTCTTATGCTGTCTGTGCATAGGCTAATGAAATTGTTGCAGGATTTGTAAGTTGAGAATGTTTGTAAGAGAGAAAAGAGTTTAGAGATGAAATATGCCTGAAATTTAGTGCTGCTTTAATTTGACTTTTGCAAGAGCAAAGCAAGCCTTTTTGGTTGTCACTTCACACTACTTGATTGCGTTGGTGTGTGTATCCAGCATTCATCGAACTTATCAGGAAAACGTGTTGCTGTGAGTTGATTCCTGTGAATTCTGTTCGAGAGCCTATATGGCGGAAATTTGTGGTTTGAGTTTGGTCTTGAGAATTCACAAAGTTTTATTTTTAATGTTCCTCATGGTGTGTTGAGTAAACGCACATGGAAATTCAGGAACATTCCTCCTTGTGTGCTTGATAGTGCATGTGAAATTCAGGATGATTCTCGAAGGCATGATTGGAGAGCTCATTGAAGATTCTGGAACAGTTGTGTAATGTGCCTCTAGAAGGGACATGGGGGCCTTGCCTAAATAGAAAAGACAGTGAACCAGGAGACTGTGAACAAGTGCTGGTGGGAGCTGCCATCTTTGAAAACTTTATGTTCATTGACTTTAATTAATTCTCTAAAACTCATTTCATGATGATATCCATGAACTTGATTTTATATTTATGCTATTTATGTCTATGCTAAAATAAATGAAAGATTGTCCAACGTTAATTGTTTTGAAGTGATTAAATGTCATAACTCATTGATTATAAAAATATGCTATATATTTGATTGTTGATTTAATAAATTTATTGACTTTTTACACCTATTAATAATCATATGCTGGAAAGACAGTGGGTGGATGTGGGCTCGCTAAATATAGATTAAAAGGCGGATTTGTCTTTTCCTTTAGTAAGAAGATTTCCACCTATGAAAATATTGTGTGACGGTAAATGTTTGTCTTTAATGGTGTGGAAGAGAGAAAACGTTTACAGCGCCCGCATATCTGCCAAGTGAGAGAGACGAGTAGTGTCTTCTGGAGAATTATTAATGACATAAATTAAATCTCTCATCACTTGTAATTATTTATAGATGATTAATTAAGAATAATAATCATGACCATTATTTAGATGACGTTAGCGTCACAATGTGTAACTATATCAGTAGACTTATAGCTATTATAAAATATAATTTTTACTCTTTCAGTAAAATTCTGTAGCTCTCCTAAGCTGCAGTTGTAGCTCGTGCATTAAATTTTATAGTTATTTTCAAGATTGCAGTGTAAATATTTTAATGACACGTTTGTGTCTTTTTATAAAAGACACATGCATATATACTTCAATGATGCTACATCAGTGACGAAGCTAAAGTAATTATTTAAATTCTACTCACGTAACTGTGTCAGGTGACACGTGTTTTCCGAAGGCAGTTCTTTCTAGACTGAGCATGCGCGCTGTACTAACTATATTGCATCCGGGTAACTCTGAAGCACACTCCACAACTACGCGCCATCCTAACATTATTCAACGGCCAAATGAATTAATTATAGAGGGCGAACGCTGGCCTGCTACCGATGACGTCATCTGATTTTCAACACACACACACACACACACACACACACACACACACACACACACACACACACACACACACACAAGGCACCACCAATTCTGACTGAGTTTAACAGCCCAATTGGCTTGTGTAAATAGCCCTTTAGTCTCGTAAGCAAATCATTCTCGGATGTGGATGCTGATTTGTGAAGATGCTCGCTACGCCATGTTTGTTTGTTTGAGAATCTTCTTGCCGGGAGGCTTAACTACAGTTTCGTAAGATTCCCATGAAGTTACTACTAGCATCAGGACGGGCAAACGAAAGCAGCTGGAAGAGTTGCTAAAGCTAAACCATTAAAAAATCCGCTACTCCTCCACGTGATCATTTTTTTTTTTTAAATGAGCCAGACTTAGCCCACATCTTCGGGCTGGAAAAACGCCAACGAGATTTGCAATCTTGCAGTTTCAGTAAGTGGATTCAAAAGAGCGGCGGTGATGGTAGTAGTAGTGATGGTGGGGTGTGAAAATCACTGACTTTTGATTAAGTGAAAGAAATCACTGACTTTTGATTAAGTGAAAGAAATCACTGACTTTTGATTAAGTGAAAGAAATCACTGACTTTTGATTAAGTGAAAGAAATCACTGACTTTTGATTAAGTGACGGAAATCACTGACTTTTGATTGTGAAAGAAATCACCGACCTTTTAAGTGAAAGAAATCACTGACTTTTGATTAAGTGAAAGAAATATCTGACCTTTAAGTGAAAGAAATCACTGACTTTTGATTAAGTGAAAGAAATCTCTGACCTTTAAGTGAAAGAAATCACTGACTTTTGATTAAGTGAAAGAAATCACTGACTTTTGATTAAGTGAAAGAAATCACTGACTTTTGATTAAGAGAAAGAAATCATTGACCTTTAAGTGAAAGAAATCACTGAATTTTGATTAAGTGAAAGAAATCACTGACTTTTGCTGTACGCTTATCGATTGGTCAGCGTAATACTTGTAACTATGGCTGACACTAACGATCGTAATTTTTTGACTTCCATTTTCAATGGATGAGTAACAGGAACAAATAATTTTTGTGCAAGCTGTAAATATGAATTAAATCTGGGAAACTATTTTCACCAACAGGATGAGTGAACGAGAAAATGCACAGTTTTTAACAAGACTTATACTTAACATTGAGTAGTCTGTGAACGTGTGCATACAAATAAACTTGGAAATTCAAGTGATAGAAATCAAGAAAGCAACCCTCTTGATCTACATGTGGACATTGCTAAGAACAAAGGAAATTTCTAGAGAAGAGGTTGTTTCTAACGGTATCTGGATCGGTGATTTGGGGGTGGTGGGGTGGAGTGTCAACAATGGTGTCCTCAAACCCTGTTAAGGAATGAAAGATTCCAGCTTTGATTTGACGACAAAAACTTAAAAAACGAAAATTTAAAGAAAGCCTAGGGTAAGAATGAATCAAGGAAATTATGACAAAATGGCTTTGATTAAGAAATATAACAAAGGGGTGAAATGTGTGTCAAAGCTAGGACAAAGACATTATAACTGAATGTTCTTTTCAGAAATATAACAAAAAATGAGATATGTCTCGACACTAAGACAATGTTGGGGTCATTAACGTCAAAAATGGTTTTGCTTAGATATATAACAAAGAGTGAGATAGCTGACTAAGCTATGACAAATCATGGTCATTATGACTGAATGGTTTTAAACACTTTTTGAAACTCTATTCTATTCACGGAGTTGGTTTCTTCCAGCTCCCTGAAACGTGTCTGTGAGAAAGCAACCCAATCTCCCCGCGAAGGTAACGTTATTCTTAGCAGAAACACTAGTATGGGTGCAGTGTGACAAGTTTTCCGAAGCATCTGACAAGTGAAAGAATAATATGTCATCTGTAGGAGATAGGTAAACCTGAATAGTATTAACAGGAACTGCTGCTATCATTTTGGTACTCGTCTCCAAACAAATTAGACCCTCGTATGGCCTCCTTGTAGTCCCTTCTGACAGAAGAGCGAAGAGAAGACACATATGTAGTGTTCAAACCCCACATCTGATGGCCTAATTGTCAGATGACTCTCCGTTAAACCAGATTTACTGAAGGAAATAGCTTTTTGTACGGGGGTGGGGTGGGGGTGTCAGAAAGTGTGAAAGATTGGAACAATACAGAGGGTGGGGTTGTTTTATCATTTTTTTTTTGTGTTGCTAATTATTTTATATTTGATTACGACTGGCAGGTTTATTGAATCAGTGTGCTAAATGTATATGCAGCAATATATCTAATCTGTTTAGCTGCGCATGCGTACAGATGGACTTGACATAAACCTCTCTTTTCAAGTCTTAAAATAAATTATGTTTGACTAAATTTCTTTTATATTAACAGTTACAACACTTATGTTTAGTGTTTCCAGTACCTTAGAACATTGTTGCGAAATTATGTAATTAATAAATTATTGCGAACGTTAATGAAACTTAAAGAATTCAACCCAACGACATTACAGTAAAGAATGGCCACTTGAATCTTGCATGTCACAATCGAATGTGTCCACTCAGACATAGAGAACTTAAAACTGTCTTCGAATTGTCTAATTTCATGAAAGACTTTTGAAAACAGCAGTAAATGAACAGATAAATTATAAATTGGTAAGGCTAATAGCGACTACTTAGAATATGGGCATCCAGAGCATTAGAGACATTTGTTTTAACACCTATATTCATTAGCTGCAACAGGCAGGCAACAAAAGTAATCCCGCCCGTCGAGACACGTGACTTGCCATGGCAGTCGGAGGAGGGAGGAAGGGGGCACAATAATGCGTTGCACTAACATTACCTCACTACAGCTGCAGCCGCTACTGATAAAACGTGCGCCGAGACCTACGTCAATATTTAACAACCATATCATGTCTTTGCACTGATCCGCTTCTCTTCTCTGTCTCACACCAACAAAGTTTGCCAGTCGGAGTTCGCCACAAAACCATCACGGCCCAGAAAGGTGGGGTCATCAGATTTGAAGAGGACATTTGATTCAGGGCACACGAACTTGGCGAGAAAACCCAAGGCGGAGGCGAACAATTGACACAATGGGGCTCAATGTCTCGGCAAACCCCGTTTTAGTGTCTAAGCAAACTGCAATCCGATGTCTCTGTGCTCAAGTTCAACCAATGGCGTTTATCATATTCTATGTCGAGTACGGCCCGCTATTAAGCGGCGCAACGCGGACGACTCGATATCATAGCCGATTCGCAATCACAACATCCTTTCCATTAACACCCCCCTCCGACACCCAGGCTTGTTAAAATTAATGCAAAAATATGCAAAGTGCATAAAGCGATGGCTAGGCTCGCTATTTTAAAAATCCATTGTCTGTGTCAATATGCGTGAGAGTGTATTGTCGTGTCATGTTGCTTGAGGCTGCCTCCTAGGGTCGAGCGGTGGTGTAATGTGTCGCTAATGTGCAACTTCTCGTTTGACATGTTAAGTTCGACTGACAACTCGACTAATGCACTCCGATGAAAGTAGAAGACGGACGAAGTAAATTAGGGAACGATTAAATGTATGTTTTAAGGCGTGGCCAGAATTCGTCGCCGACCAAAGCAGGTATGAAATTTACTCTCTCTCTCTTCCTTTTTTTTTTTTTGCGATGACGCGATTAAACAGACGTAAGATCGCGTGGTTAAACAAATGCAGCAGAGAGCACTCTCCCACACCCACCTTCCTTCTTTTTGGCAAGCCTCTGCATAACGAACTTAATATAAGTAGGTCAAACTAAACAAAACATTGGATCTCTTAATTGAATGGATCGCTCGTCACTTGATAGGACCGAACAAGTAGTTTAATAAAATCCTAAATGCATGCAGTAGCGTCAATGGACAGTAGATGCCTTTGCAAACTGACAGGGAGCGCGCACGATGTTAAGGAGTCACGTGCCATGAGGAAAGATGCTGACATAGATGTTTATTCTAAAGCAGTGGTTCTCGGCTGGTGATCTGTGGCGACTTGGTCCTGCTATGGCAGTCTGCATTAGAGAAATTTGTGACAAAAGGGGGGGGGGGGGTCGGGAGTTGCCCAAAAATCTGTCAGCACACGCAGTCGGATTTCGTTTGTCATTGGCATCATTTGTTCATTCAAGACGGAATTTTCGTCTTTGTTGGAATGTCAAGAACAAGTAGAGGAATCGGTTTGCAAGTGGAGCTCGAAAGTGGATTGTGGATTATTAAGTACCACTCCAAACACTGAAAAGTCTGTCGGCGAGAGCGGAATCCAAACATCTGCTAAGAAAGAAATACATTTGAAATAAAAATATGTCTGCCGATTTTAATTCTGTGTCAACAAACAAACGAACAAGGGGCTGGTCCACAGAGCATGTCTTCATTGGTGTGGTGGTCCGCAGAGCATGTCTTCATTGGTGTGGTGGTCCGCAGAGCATGTCTTCATTGGTGTGATGGTCCACAGAGCATGTCTTCATTGGTGTGGTGGTCCACAGAGCATGTCTTCATTGGTGTGGTGGTCCACAGAGCATGTCTTCATTGGTGTGGTGGTCCACAGAGCATGTCTTCATTGGCGTGGTGGTCCGCAGACTGCAACGAATTGAGAATCACTGCTTTAAGGAATCGGGCTAATGTAGGACAGTATATATGTGCCGTGTGTTGCTATGATCAGGGGGATACAAACATAACTTCTCATCTAAGAAAGAAAAAGCCACCACGACCACCAAAATGATAAATGATTCCATTCTTTGCAAACAAGTCGAACTGCTTCCCACCATTACGGAAACAGTTCAGACACAAACATACATAAAAGGACATTGTCTCTGGTAAAAAAAAAAGGGGCCTAAAAATTAATAAACAAAATAATAATAACGAGTGTCCGGGTATTTATGAATGTCCATAAATTCTTGCCATGACATTCACGGACTAATAAAATTAGTGAACGGTACAAATGACGTACAATATCACACAAGACAGATAACCCAGAACTCCCATTTCAGCAATCTCTCCCCACTCCCTTCACACACACACACACACACACACACACACACACACACACACACACACACACACACACACAGTTGCTTCTCTTGCTTTTACCGCGCGACATCGTTAATATTTGCCACGTCAGCAAATTCTTATCTTGTCAGATTAACAGCTTGCGTGCATAGTAATGTCTGTCATTGGAAACAAAGGAAAAAATCTGACAGTAAAAAGAAGAAAATATAACATTTCGTTTTTTGTTGTACTGTATTTGCCTTGCACTGTATTCTCCTTGTGATCAGAAAGGAAAAGAGCAACTCTGACGTTTTACAATTAATTTATTTCGCTTATGAGCAGGTCATGAAGAAGGTCCGAGTTCTATATGTGGTAGTGTATGACCACATTCCATCCAGTGATACTCAAATTTAGGCGTACTGCGTAAATCTTTGTGTTGTAATTCTTTATTTTGTTGTTATTGCGTGGTTTAAGTCGTGACAGCACAAGTGGAAGCTGTCACTATCGTTCAGCATTCCCTATGCGCTAGCACCAACTTTAGCGGTTGGGCTCACAATTCGCTTTATTTGACCAAGGTAAAAAAAACCCACTTATTTGAAATATATAAGAATGTTCTTTTTAAACTAAAGAAGTATGCTTTTGCAGACACACACTGACAGTGACACAGGGGGTCGAGAAAAGAAAAAGTACCTGGCTCTACAGTTGATGACTTCTGTCGTCATCATGCGTCCCACTGGCTTTTAAAATTTACTGAACCGCGTTTGCAAAACCTTCGGCCATGTCATAATTAATAAAGGAACTTTTGCTTAAAATTGAATGCGAAAGTATTTGGTCAAAACTTTGCCGGGAATTATTTGACCAAAAAACGTATTTGGTCAAAATGAACGGAATATTTGACCAAATAAGTGTTTATTTTTTACCGCATTCACATTTATGGTCAAGTAAAGCGAATTGTGAGCCCAACCGCCAAGGAATGAGACATGTGTCTCTTTTTCAAGTGATCCCGGTTCAACATCTAGTCGGGGTGAAAACCTTGCCAGTAGTTCTAAACTGTCCGGTAACTCAACCGCATCGCTAGCTCTAGGTTGTGGGCATAGTTTCTAGTCTGTCAGACGGAACCTTAATTATGGTCGCGGATCCTACAGGCCGCGCATGTTAGAAATGTTTTGGCAGTTAAAAATGGGAAAGGCTTAAGCCGTTGGCCATTGCCCTGGACAAAATTGATCCCAGAAAATCCATCTCTAATCCAGAGCCATCTTCACTTTATTTCTCTCACCACCCCACCCACCCACACCCGAAGGTATCCTAAATTTTAGGACATAAATCTCTCTCAGAACGTAAATCTCTTCCTTGGCGCATGTATCCAATTTGCCAAATCAGCGACAAATGGATGTAAACTGTGCCTCCTCCCCCCATTACACACACACACGCGTACACGCACGCACACATACATGTTCGCACTCGAATGATGACTGATTTCAGTTTATGACGGAAATGCAATGTTTCTTGAAAGGTGGTCGTTAGCGAATGGTGAGTTAACTCACTGATTGAGAGAAAATGGTCTTAGAAATAATTTGTGCCATTTGCTATTGATATGTTATACCTGTGTTTTACAAAGAGATATATTATGCCAGTAGACTATTATTTCTACAAAATGTTGAACTAAGATGCTCACATATAGTATGCTAAACACATCATATTGTTTCTAGTGAATGCGTTTATAGAATTGATATGCTGTATTTATTATGCTCATTGTGTGTGTATGGTGCTAATAGATACTGTTGTAGGAAACTGTAAGTTGATATTTGGATGATAGAGAGAATGGTGCTAAAGATGAATAAACTAGAAACTTAACATTTGTTGCGTGATTCTATTTTACAGGGAATGAAGCAGCCTTTCCGTTTTTTTTAATTTTTAAATCTGAAACTCCTGGTTTACTGATTATAAACCACTACGACCATGGTAGATGCAAGATGTATCTACCACAATGTGTAAGTGTAAGAATACACTACACTCCATTGATGTATGGTTGCAAAGTATGCTGACTACCTCGAGCAATTTCTGCTACAAAGGAAGTTACTGGAAATTGCTACAGTTGTTGCAGAGCATCGATAGCTTCGAGTGAATAGCGGCTAGTCCGTAGAGTGAATAAAGTGAATATCAGCTAGTCAGTAGAGTGAATAAAGTGAATATCAGCTAGTCCGTAGAGTGAATAAAGTGAATATCAGCTAGTCAGTAGAGTGAATAAAGTGAATAGCGGCTAGTCAGTAGAGTGAATACAGTGAATAGTGGCTAGTCAGTAGAGTGAATAAAGTGAATAGCGGCTAGTCGGTAGAGTGAAAAAAGTGAATAGCAGCTAGTCAGTAGAGTGAATAAAGTGAATATCAGCTAGTCAGTAGAGTGAATAAAGTGAATAGCAGCTAGTCAGTAGAGTGAATACAGTGAATAGCAGCTAGTCAGTACAGTGAATAGCGGCTAGTCAGTAGAGCAAATAGAGTGAATAGAGGCTAGTCAGCAGAGCGAATAGAGTGAATAGTGGCTAGTCAGCAGAGTGAATACAGTGAATAGCGGCTAGTCAGTAGAGCAAATAGAGTGAATAGAGGCTAGTCAGCAGAGCGAATAGAGTGAATAGTGGCTAGTCAGCAGAGTGAATACAGTGAATAGCGGCTAGTCAGTAGAGCAAATAGAGTGAATAGCGGCTAGTCAGCAGAGCGAATAGAGTGAATAGTGGCTAGTCAGCAGAGTGAATAGAGTGAATAGTGGCTAGTCAGTAGAGTGAATAGAGTGAATAGCGGGTAGTCAGTGTTCCACTAAGTGTAAAAGGAAACAATATAATGACAGTAATAACGTGAACAATAAACTTGTGACTTTGTTATGAAAATCATTTGAAAAGACTACTGTGACTTCGCCTATACAAGGTTACCTAGAAACTATTATCCATTATCTCTAATAAATCCATTTCTGTTCTCTGATAAGAATTATCCTATCCTATAATTTGTATTTTCACTAATCTATTGAATTGTGTTTTAGGATATAAGATTGTATAGTTATTGAAATTATTCGAATGTGGTTTCTTGGAAATATTGATGTCAAGTAATCCTTTTGATTGTATTTATTATAAGTATATTTAATTGTTGATTTAATAAATTTATTGTTAAATTTATTGACCTTCTTACACATATTGATAACCTTATGTTGGTAAAGACAGTGGGTGGATGGGGGCTCCCTAAATATAGATTAAAGATGGATTTGTATTCTCCTTTAGTAAGAAGTTTTCCACCTACAGAAATATTATGTGACAGTAAATGTTTGTCTTTAATGTTGCGGAAGACAGAAATCGTTTACAACACTCGTATATCCACCAAGTGAGAGAGACGAGTGGTGTCTTCTGGAGAGTTATTAATAACATAAAGTAAGATTATCATCTCTTGTAATTATTATGGATGATTAATTAATAATAATATATAATCGTAACTATTAACTAGGTGGCGTTGGCGTCTCAGTATGCTACACAACTCTGCCCATTGGACAGAGGCAATAAACGATAAAATAAAAATAGCAACTTTCCCACTGAATAAATCAGCAACAAGAAGAAATAAATTAGCAACAAACTGTTACGCTAAAAAGGAAACAAATAAAGACCACATACGCGAAAACACACACACACACACACACACACACACACACACACACACACTCACATTCACATACACGCACACACGCATTATTAAGAAATACACTGACTGTACATAGGTCATCAAATTAATATCACGTCCTTGTAGATAATGAAGAGGTGAAGGGAAGGCAACATTAATTAAAAGTTGAAGGGGAAGACAACATTAAAGAAAAGTTGAAGAGGAAAACAACATTAATGAAAATTTGAAGGGGAAGACAACATTAATGAAAAGTTGAAGGGGAAGACAACATTAACGAAAAGTTGAAGGGGAAGACAACATTAACGAAAAGTTGAAGGGGAAGACATTAATGCAAGGGTGAAGTGGAAGACAACATTAATGAAATGTTGAAGAAAAAGACAACATTAATGCAAAGGTGAAGTGGAAGACAACATTAATGAAAAGTTGAAGGGGAAGACAACATAAATGCAAGGGTGAAGTGGAAGACAACATTAATGGAAAGTTGAAAGGAAAGACAACATAAATGCAAGGGTGAAGTGGAAGACAACATTAATGAAAAGTTGAAGGGGAAGACAACATAAATGCAAGGGTGAAGTGAAAGACAATATTAATGAAATGGTGAAGTGGAAGAGAACATTAATGAAAAGTTAATGGTAAGCAAACTCAGCAGCCACTGATATATGTGTCCCTATTAAACTGATGAAATACTTTAAACTCACGCGATTTCTATTTTAAGCTTAAATTGGAATTGTCTGGAGAATTCTATATTTCTATATTTTTATTATAAATATTTTTAAAAGCGAAGTAGGATAATAGTTATGCATTTGAAAGGTTATCGTAGGCTTGAATAATTTGTCACCTCTAGCGAAACAGTATGCGGCCAATGATTTTTTCCAGATTTGAACTTATATCCAGTAAACGAAACAGCGAAAATTGATAATAACCGTGTGCCAAGCCAACAGGCCACGTAGTTCTTTGAAGGACACTTTCCTCTCTCACTGAGAAATCTCAACCCGGTAAACGTGAACGCTAGAGATCAACCAATCAAGTCACATATTGGCACAAAAAACACCACTCCTCGCCACGCCTCGTTCAAAGGCGTTCACCCATTGGATAATAAATAGCATTTCTTTCTTCACTTTATTAATCGCTTTCTTGTTGTAAGTAGGAGCGAAGTGATTAAATGCGTTAATGGAAACTCGCCCATCAGACCTGAGTGAAAAGATAAGAATTGTTTAAACCGTTTTATTTTATGCTTTTAAAAAATAAACACCCGGAATGAAACCTACCGGGAAGACAACTCAAGCTCTTCCCGTCGAGCCAAAGTAATCAATCTGTCCAATGTCTGGTACTCACCAGCACTCCAGACCACTTTGACACTAGTGTATGGAGAGTTCTCAAACATCGCCTTATCATCCCAATCCAGTAAGCGAGGCACAGCTCGAATGATTTAGGAGTCATGAATTGCCGTTTAAAGCTGGAATTCATTTCTCTACCGGTACGCCGAAACGTGTGTTGGTGATACTCGTGACAAATAGTGACTTTGTGAATGGGATCGATGATGTAGTATTGCAGGAAATAAAAAGTACGCAGTTGAACGTTGGAGCAAAATGAACTTGTATTAGTGCATTATGACTTGTCTATTGTTGATGGCTAAAATGTCTTCATTGTGCCATTCAGTTAACATATCAACATACCTCTCGTTCAAGATAACAGGTAGCCAATAAAACAAACTCGTAGCCTAATTGATAGGTAATAATAAAATCATGCAATTTGTATTCAGGTTCCTTTTAATCTGTCTGTCTGTCTGATTGTCTATCTATCTATCTATCTATCTATCTGTCTGTCTGTCTGTCTGTCTCTATGTCTATCTATCTATCTATCTAACTATCTGTCCGTCTGTCTGTCTGTCGATCTATCTAACTGCGATATTTGGTAATCCTTCTACCATATCTTCCCTTCCCCTCAATCTGTCGACAGCTGAACCATAATCTGTATTTAGAATAAGAATATTTTTATAAAATGATATTCGATGGTTTTAGTCCCATTATATAGATTTGATGATTAAAAAACAACGCCTTTTTCTGCGCCGCAGACTTTAACGAACAGTGTAGGAACGGTACGCGTAACAGTGACGCCACAAGTGAAGGGAGAGAAGTGATTTACCTATCAAGGTATAATTATCAGCTTTTGGTATTACAGAGTTATTATGAGAAACTCTTCCTTATGTAGTTATGCTTTCATAACAGAAGCCGGCGAGATAGAAATGGCTTCTCCTACGGCCCTGTGAAAATTAGTATTTTCTTGGCTCACACTAAATAGTCGTATTAAAATGCCTGTTCAAGGTGATCAGATGAAGACACGAGAGGCTTCTACATCCTCGGCTCACCATGGATAGTCGTATTAATACGTATGTCTGTTCATGGTGACCAGATGAAGACATTAGAGACTTGTTCATTCTTTGGCTCACCGTTGATAGTCGTATTAATAAACCTATTCATGGTGACCAGATGAAGACATTAGAGACTTGTTCATTCTTTGGCTCACCGTTGATAGTCGTATTAATAAACCTGTTCATGGTGACCAGATGAAGACATTAGAGACTTGTTAATTCTTTGGCTCACCGTTGATAGTCGTATTAATAAACCTGTTCATGGTGACCAGATGAAGACATTAGAGATTAGTTCATTCTCGGCTCACCGTTGATAGTCGTATTAAACGTCTGTTCATGGTGACCAGATGAAGACATTAGAGACTTGTTCATTCTTTGGCTCACCGTTGATAGTCGTATTACTAAACCTGTTCATGGTGACCAGATGAAGACATTAGAGACTTGTTCATTCTCGGCTCACCGTGGATAGTTGCTCATGAAATACACGCCTCTTTGATCAAAGGGAGGTAAATAAGAGCAAATACGGAAAGAACCACGACGTCTTTACTACATGACATTTATAGTAAAGTTGAAAGATCTATTAAATCTACAGAATCTATTCACTGTGAATTTGGACTATTAAATTAAAAATATTTTAAGTTAAAATGAGTTAATGCGGTAGATTATTAGATATATATTTATCAGTGAGGTGTGTAAAATATAAAAGAAATTAAAGTAACAATAATAATACATTTTGTAACAAAACATGTACTGAATAACTAATTGTTTCTTTTTTTTCCTTTAAAAAAAAATTAATTGCAGGATTCATGGACTCAATTGGTTTTGGGTGGTTATAAACCATACATATGTAAACCTCACGACCTCGTTTTGTGTGCTAATAATAGATACTTTATGTTAAATTTTCTACGGGATGAAAATGAATGATTGATGATTTTATGACTTATGCCAATTAGACAAAGGAAAATGGCAGTCTCGGTTAAACATAACAATCCTATATGAGCAATCTTGTGTTTCGTCAAAATTATCATTTATTTCAGGAAGGCATGTTATAAAATTTAAACTGTTGAAAAGTCCAGTCAATAAATATGGCTGTTGTAAAAGTAATGCCGATCATATTTTTATTTTGCTCTCCCTTTGATTTTGCTCTGGGACAATGACCTAGCCCAAAAGAGTTGAATGGTTGTTTAATCCTCTTGGCTTGACTGGCTGTGTAATACTCTTGGCTATCTAAATTCATTCTCGGTATAAACTATAACCCTCTGTCAAAACAATAAAGAAGTCTAGTAAAATATTGTTTGTACGAGTCAGGGAGAACTATGGTGATCAAATTTGTAAAATCTCGCGAGAATTCAGAAAAGAGATAGAGACGAAGACGAGCGGACACCTCTTGGGTGGGGGTGCACCCTTCACTCGTTATGATTATTATTTATTGATTGATAACACATAACTAATTACAAGTGATCGAGAATCTTAATTTATAGTTATTATAGACCAACATGCCCCTCACTTGGCGGATTATAAGAGTGTTGTAAAACTCTACTCTTTACACAACAACAAGATAGACATTTTACTGTCGCATTACATTCTGCAATTGGAAACTTATTGCTAAATAAGTAGTATTAGTAGTGTAGGGGGCGCTTCCGGCTTCCGCCGCTTTCGCGCTGAATGAGTAATAAAAAATCCGTCTGTTTTTATATTTAACGAGCCCCCCTTCACCCAATATTACTTTTTAATAAATGTGCAAGGATGTAAATAAATTTAACAATAAATTTATTCAATCAACAATCAAATATACAACATATGAATATAGTCAACAGAGCGTTGACATTTACCTCACTTCACGACAATGTTTGACTAACGCAAGACAATTGGTTAGTTTACCCTGACAAAGATATCAGCAGTCAAAATTAACATATCACCTTTCCAATGATGGCAGCTGGCACTTAGCACGTGTTCACAGTCACACGGTTTGCACTAAGTCACTGTCTTTCTTATGTAGATGACGGTCAAATGTACTCCTTCTAGGCACAGTACACAACTGTTCCAGAATCTTCCATGCACTCACAATGCACGCAGTGGAGAATCATCCAGAACTTCACATGTTCTAACAAAGCACATCACGTGGAATGTTCCCAAATTTTCATGTTTGCTACCCAGCACACCACGAGGAATGTTCTAAAATTTTGATGTTCGCTACCAGCACACAACAAGGAATGTTCTAAATTTTCATGTGCGCTACCCAGCACACCACGAGGGATGTTCCAAGAACATTTGTGAATCCTCAAAACCAAACTCAAGCCTCAGTCTTTGCCATATTGATTCTCAAACAAAATTCACAGGAATCAACCCACAGTAACACATTTACTGATAAGTTCAATGACAACACTGGATTCACACACCAACGTGATCTGGCAGAGTACAGTAGTCACTGTAATCAGAAGAGGGTACAGAACTACAAAATAGAAAAGGCCTGCCCCTTTCTGCAAAAGTTAAATTAAGGCAGTGCTTAATTTCAGGCCTATTTCATTTCTAAACTCCTTTCTCTATACACATTCTCAGCTTATAAAATCTGCAACAATATTTGTTAACCTGATACATATACAGCATCAATCAAAATTCATAAATATAATGTGCAACGTAATCAAATTAGTGAGCATAGAAATAATTGTTCAATTACATAAAGCATTCTCCAATTCAAATCATAGATCAATAGCAAACATGTATAAAATATTTCTAAGTCCATTTTGTCAGTCAGTTAACTTACCATCATAAGCTAACGATTGCCTTTATGACCAGACTTGAGTTATATCAAAATCAAAGTGATTAGAATGTGGGACTTCACAGAATAACTTTCGGTCCATCCCCCATTGGTTGAAGTTGTTATGAACAAGTGTGAGACTATTAGTTAGAAAACCGACTCATCCAACTGGAAGTGGTTTTGATTGTATCAGCAAGTTCAAGCATATTATTTACCTGAGTTATTTACTCCAACTCTGATACTTACAAAAAATACCATCAGAAGCAGTACCCAAGGTCGTGTCACTTTGACATTTAACAATTTATATAACAATTAAGGTAGAAGTAGGGATAGGCACATTTACTCCACCACACACGTCATGATGATTAGGGTACACTAATAGGGCTATCACTAGTAACAGAGAAGTGTGTGTTGTCATAGAAACAGGTGGATTTGTGTATCGAGATATTCGAAACAGATTGAATGCAGCATGTGTATAAGTGATAGGAAAATAGGGTGTACGGTAAATAATGCGACATGACGCGACTTTCGGAGGATATACTTATAGGCTAAAAGGTCAATGACACAATATATCATGACTTTTGGCGGTAAACCGAAACAGTCAATGCTACCACGTGTTAAAACTTTTGAAGGGCAAACAGCCAATGCTACAACTTGTCGCAACATCTGGGGCCATATGACTATATTGAAGTAAGTGATAAATTTGCAACTTAATGGATTATATTTACAGGGTAAACAATAAATGATAGATTGTGTGACGACAGTGTGTGTGTGTGTGTGTGTGTGTGTGTGTGTGTGTGTGTGTGTGTGTGTGTGTGTGAGTAAATAGTACATAATACAGCATGTCACATTCATTCAGAAAGAGTGGTGGTGTGTCCTGATAGGGTAAACAATAAACGTTACGAGTTACTGTGACTTTTAGGTTGTATTAGTAAGGTAAACAATAAACGTTACGAGTTACTGTGACTTTTAGGTTGTATTAGTAAGGTAAACAATAAATGTTACGAGTTACCGTGACTTTTAGGTTGTATTAGTAAGGTAAACAATAAATGTTACGAGTTACCGTGACTTTTAGGTTGTATTAGTAAGGTAGACAATAAATAATACACAGTCTCAACTTTGGAAGTTATATTACTTTGGTAAACCTTACGTGATTTATGTCACGATTTAGGGGGAATGGGGACGATATCACACATTTCACCACTTTTGTGACATACTAAAGGGCACGCCAGTAATAATGTAGACGCTTTTGGTGAGTAATAAAAAAACCAGAAGTAACTGATTACTGCGGACACGACACTAATCCATGTAGTAATTTGTGACCGCGAGAACTGTGCGTGACACGCATACGTCACATTTTTAACAGCCTCACCGGGGTCTGCTGACAAGTACCTCGTGAACTGTACGTTACTGACCTTCGATTGCCAACAACGATCGTGCCTGGAATGGAGTGGACCCCCAAACCCTAGCGTGGACTCAGTTTTAAGATCGCTGTCGCTCTGAAAACACTCAACTTTTGATAAGTAGTTCGAAGTAGATACCCCCACCCACCCCTTCCCCCCCCTCACTCTCCACACACATCGAGATCTTCTTCTCCGACAAGTGATGAAACTTTCTGGAATAATTCATTTCAATACAAACGCTCACCCACACTTAAAGAAGAACAATAAACTTAATACTCTTCGATTATGCTAACAGCTTGTGGAAAACTTGTTTACATCAGTAGTAAGGTAGCAATTAAAATAGCAATTAGAGAAAGAAAGAAATGTTTAAAGGGTAAGGTTTTTTTCTACTCGTAAGCAGCTTCTAATTAAGGTACTGATTCGCCACTGATGCTAATAATTTCATAACGTCTGAAGTGAATACTAGGTATTTACGGCTCACCACCCTTGATAGCTGTAAGTAACCGTTGTGAAATGAAACCTAACTTTATGACGTTGAAAGTTACAGCGTACGTTGTCTCAGATGGTCACCGGGATGTAACTTGACCCCCCAAAATAATAGAATGTCCCTTGAATCTAGCTTGAGCGGATCAGGGGAGAGAATGTCCCTTGAGTTTAGCTTGACCAAATCAGGTGAGGGAATGTCCAGTGAAAGTAGCTTGACCCAGTTCGGTGAGGAAATGTCCCTTGAGAGTAGCTTGACCCAGTTCGGTGAGGGAATCTTCCTTGAAAGTAGCTTGACCCAAACAGGTGCGGGAATGTACTTTGACAATAGCTTGACTCAGTCAGGGATAGAAATGTGCCTTGGAATCAGGTGATGGAACGTGTCTTGACCCAATCAGGTGAAGGAGCGTGACCTTGAATGTAGCTTGACCCAATCAAGTGAAGGAGCGTGTCCTGAATGTAGCATGACCCAATTAGGTGATGGAACGTGTCTTGAATGTAGCATGACCCAATCAGGTGATGGAACGTGTCTTGAATGTAGCATGACTCAATAAGGTGGTGTAACGTTTCCTTGAATGTTGCTTGTATCAATCAGGGAAATGGAACGTGCCTTGATTGTAACTTGACTCAAGTAGGTGATGGAAACTTCGTCTGACCTTTCAGCTTGCTCCACAGACAAACACTGATGTATTTGCTCCACAGACAAACACTGATGTATTTGCTCCACAGACAAACACTGATGTATTTGCTCCACAGACAAACACTGATGTATTTGCTCCACAGACAAACACTGATGTATTTGCTCCACAGACAAACACTGATGTATTTGCTCCACAGACAAACACTGATGTATTTGCTCCGGATTCTGTACTTTATTACAGATTTGTTTGCTCACTTCTCGCTCGCTCGCTGCACAGTCGTACTTGAGCTCTACACGCCGGGTACCCTTAAAGGAGCTTGGACAATGCCACAGCAATGAAACACTGGAAATCTCGAGTGGTAACACCATGGCTTTAACTCAACACTACTTGAATACTGCTAATATTCTTTAGTGGCTTCCAACAGTCTGAAGCGGTCACCTTTAATAGTAGTTTCGTAGCTTATTTAAAATTTTAAAAATTCTACGAGTTCAATAATATAAAGTTCACTCTTAGACTACGAGTTCAATAATATTAATTATGCTTAGACTACGAGTTCAATAATATTAACACGCTTAGACTACGAGGTGAATAATATAAAGTTCACTCTTAGACTACGAGTTCAATAATATTAACACGCTTAGACTACGAGTTCAATAATATTAATACGCTTAGACTACGAGTTCAATAATATTAACACGCTTTGACTACGAGGTGAATAATATAAAGTTCACTCTTAGACTACAAGTTCAATAATATAAAATTCACTCTTAGACTACGAGTTCAATATTATTAACACGTTTAGACTACGAGTTCAATAATATTAATACTCTTAGACTACGAGTTCAATATTATTAACACGTTTAGACTACGAGTTCAATAATATTAACACGTTTAGACTACGAGTTCAATAATATAAAGTTCACTCTTAGACTACGAGTTCAATAATATTAATTATGCTTAGACTACGAGTTCAATAATATTAACACGTTTAGACTACGAGTTCAATAATATTAACACGTTTAGACTACGAGTTCAATAATATTAATACTCTTAGACTACGAGTTCAATAATATTAATACTCTTAGACTACGAGTTCAATATTATTAACACGCTTAGATTACGAGCTCAGTAATATAAAGTTCACTCTTAGACTACGAGGTGAATAATAAAGCCCACGCTTAGTGTACCAGTTAAATATACTTAAATATATCAGTTAAATTGCTTTTCTTATTTTATCTCGACACGCTCTCACCTCGCTTGAAAGTAAGGAACGTGTTTAGTTTCATTCGTTCTTCTTTCCCTCTATAATACAATATCTTAATACTTTTTAAATATGTGCAAGTCATGAGTAATAATAACAAAAATTCCTTTCATTCGATATTCTTTCTCTACTACAATACTGTGATGCTAACGCCACCATAGTTATTGGTGATGATTATTATAATTATTTAATCATCCATAACTAATTACAAGTGAGGAGAATCTTAATTTATGTTATTGATAATTAATTCTCCAGATGACACAACTCGTCTTTCTCACTTGGCTGATTTGCGGGCATTGTAAACGTTTTCTCTCTTTCACAACGTTAAAGACAAATGTTTACTGTAACACAATATTTCTGTAGGTGGAAAACGTCTTACTAAAGGAGAAGATAAATCCATCTTAGCGAGCCCCCATCTACCCACTATCTTTCCAACATATGGTTATCAATATATGTAAGAGGGTCAATAAATTTATTAAATCAACAATACAATATAGATAAAGCATATACAATGTAAAGATTACTTGACATCAATATTTCCATGAACCACGTTCAAATAATTTCAATAACTATACAGGCTTATATCCTAATGCATAATTCAGCATTTTAATGTCAATATAAATCACAAGGTTAATTCTTATCAAAGTGCAGAAATGTAGTTATAGAGATTATAGTTATAATAGTTTGTACATAACCTTGCCAATGATGATGCCACAATAGTCTTCAGTTCATTTTCATAACAATGTCACCAGTTTATTGAATTGAATTGAATTGTCAATTTTTGTCTCTTGTCAATTGACAATTGAATTGTCAATTTTTCATGGGCTCCTGTAGGATACTGTAGAATTCCACGGGCGAGCCACTTTGCTCTCTTGAGACTAATTGGGTGCTCAATCACCATATTAGTTCCCTTAAGCAGACAACAATTTAATGATATCCAGTAACTTTTTTATACCAGAAATTCCACATTGTAGTCAAGCACTCTTGCTGACATACTTTAATAGGAATAGAGTATCCATACATTAACATGTTGGGGTAGAGAATCTACCATGGTCATAAAGGTTTATAAATCAGTAAACAATGAACCAGGAAGAAAATCCTGAAGTTCCAGCAATTGTGAAAATTCTAGAAATTCCAGAAATTCTAGAAAGGCTGCTTCTTTGATATACAATATAATCAGGGAACAAATGCTAAGATTTTCAGTTTATCTTCTCCAACTCCATTCTTTCTTATATTCAAGTCTCAACTTACAGTTTCCTGCAACATTGTTTATTAGCCGGATCCATGCATACAGAATAATAAATACAACATAATAATTTATGAACATGTTTACTAGAAACAATGTCATGTGTTTAACATATTATATACAAGCATCATAATTCACAATTGTAGAGGTAGTATCTGCTCACATAATACATCTTTAAAATGAAAGTATAATATATCAATAGCAAAATGCACAACATATTTATAAGTCAATTATCTTTCAATCAATCAGTTAACTCACCATTAAGCTTTCATGACCAGACTTCAGCCCCACCAAATTTCAAAGTGATTAGAAAAATAAAATTCTTTCATCCGGTAAACGTTGATCTCAACCCATTGGCTGGTCTTGTTTCTTTGTAAATCTTAACCATTGGATAATAAAAACTACTCATCTACATAAGACCAGTTTAGATTACATCAGCAAGTTCTAACACATTCTCTTCATGAGTTGTTATTTTAACTCTCGTACTTACAAAACACACGCGTAACACTAACTTCATGTCATGCGCGAAATCAACTCACATATTCAATGAACGCAAAGTAGACACAGTCTATGTGTCCATTAACCCAATAACTGTTTTCAACAACATTGAAAGAAAGAAACCCGCCCTAATAAATAATTATTTATTCCCTCCCCCTCCCCCGCAAAACAAACAATCATGGCGGATCGACAAACCAGAGGTCCGCATCACGCTATTTGACTCCTTTAAATTTTTCACTAACTTCTCGACGCTTTTATTTTTCTTGAACAAAAATATATTTTCATCACGTAGCCGCAGATCTCTTCTTGGTCGGCGCGCTTCCCCGCCGTCGAAGTGGCCTCCCTTGTTTCGACCCACAAAGACCGTGACAGCACGTCAGTAAGAGAGACCTACGGTGTCGATTTCGCTTGCCCCTCTGCAGCAGAATATTGACTTACTATATTTGACAGTCAAGACATACAAGGGGTCGCTTTATTGAAAAGTGTCCGTTGTCTGTGTGACAGTTGATGCAGGCGACCATAAGAAACATTACACACTGGAACAAACTCTGAAAAGATTATCCTCGTGGGTACGTCGTTCAATCAAGTCTGTGAGAGGGGTAGGACGAAGTGGAGAGGGGGGGGGGAGGGATTGTCTGTCCCTGATACGCGCTTATCACGTGTCTGCCGTCGGACACTGAAAGAGGATAAACTTGAGAACGTGACTTGAGTTATCCTTCCTAATCCTACGTCACCGCACTCTTGTCTACAGTGAGAACCGGCTTGGACTCCTGCCAGTATCCACATACGTCAAGAAATACTCTGGGGAGGAGTTGAACTGTGGTCTAAAATCTCTGTTCTTTCTTCGCATTGGTTTACGCCTGACCTCTGAACTTAGCTTTGTACTGAAATAAGTAACTCGGGAAGACGATGGTGTAAGCGATGTTTGGAATGTGCTCACGTGACTGTACGTTCATTGCGCAGTTCCATCTTGAGCTCTCTAAAGTAGTATTCAAAAGCTAATTTCAGTTCATGTGTGTGTGATCAGCTCTCTCTCTCTCGGAATGATGATCGTTGAATGTATAAGGGAGCTAATTCACGCTGGACTATTTCGCGTGCAGAGCAAATTATAATAAAACGACAACCCTGTGGCTGTGATTAGCTTGACTACGTTTTGGGTCATCTTGTTATTAATGTCGCAGCCCTGCTCACTATAATTTACCTCTTCTACCGCCCAATTCAGTTTAAAGTAGTGACAGGCGTTTTCTGTAATGTTAAACGTAGAGAGATAAATAAGAAACAGTTTATTAAAATCAAATGCAAAACGCATTATAGTTATTACAGGATACTATATTTACACACAAAAACTAATTTTAAATCCGAATCATAATTTAACATGATTCATTTGTTCAACTAATTTTCCTTAATCAATTGAACACATTTAACTTGAATGATAGAAAACGTTAGTTTGCAGGCTCAAACACCCAGGACTTGTTTTCAAGTCTATTCTCTGTAAGCCAGATTAATTGTTCGTAGTGCACATCGATTATAAAGCAGAAATATACAAATACAATTAATTATGAAAGGAGAAATCGAAGGACAGTTAAATGTAATAGAAATTCAATTGAACATAACTTGTTAGATTAGCGACGTCTGGATTGTTTCCCTTGACGCGTGCCTGTTTTCTTTCATCACCTTGAACCGTTTCAGCAATCCTCACTTGAAAGAAACACGCGACCCTCGTTCCGTTATGGCGCTCACAAGTGACCGGTAGAATTCTTAATTATCCTCAGTAATCTCTAACGCGGCGCTTACATGTGCTGGATAAATCCTAATCCTAATGAAATCACCTCTGGTTTAGCATTTATAAATAACTTCTGACATGGAATTTAAAAGAGCCAGACAAATCGTAATTTTTCTTAAATCAATTTTGGCATGGCACTTGTAAAGTGCCGGACAGAAAATCTTGTGGAACAACAGGAAAATTCCAACCGATCAAGGAATGATTTGAAGCTATTGCAAGAATTTCTCATGCTGTCATACATGGGGCAGATACATAGTTAAAGGATTTCATCATCATTATTTGAAGCTATTGCAAGAATTTCTCATGCTGTCATACATGGGGCAGATACATAGTTAAAGGATTTCATCATCATTATTTGAAGCTATTGCTAGAATTTCTCATGATGTCATACATGGGGCAGATACATAGTTAAAGGATTTCATAATCATTATTTGAAGCTATTGCAAGAACTTCTCATGCTGTCATACATGGGGCAGATACATAGTTAAAGGATTTCATCATCATTATTTGAAGCTATTGCAAGAACTTCTCATGCTGTCATACATGGGGCAGATACATACTTAAAGGATTTCATCATCATTATTTGAAGCTATTGCAAGAATTTCTCATGATGTCATACATGGGGCAGATACATAGTTAAAGGATTTCATCATCATTATTTGAAGCTATTGCAAGAATTTCTCATGATGTCATACATGGGGCAGATACATAGTTAAAGGATTTCATCATCATTCAGTTTGTTGTTGTTTATTTCTTTGTTGTTTTTTTTTTACCAAGTGTCTATTTCACTTCTTTAATGACATCTCTACCTGCGTGTCGATTTGGCGTCGATTTCATTAATCATATAACTTGGTCTTGAACTGAAAAGAAAAATAACGCAGACTCTACTTATTTCTTACACTCACAAACTCTATTTAGTCGCTAATATCATTTAGTCTTTTTTTCTAAAGTATTTTATTACAACCCATTAATTAATATTATAATGCATGGACGATATTTAAAATATACATTGCAGAAATTTAGTGTTTTTCATTTCGAATGTTTTCGGGAATGCAATTCGCGGTTTTCTGGTATGAATGTAAATATATATATTTGCGTGTGTTGTGTACGCGCTGCGCGCGCGCGCGCGTGTGTGTGTGTGTGTGTGTACAAGTCGAAATCTCATTCACTGAATGCCTGTTAGAAAGCTCACGGTGATTATTACTTTTTTCCGGAGGCGATTTTTGGGAATAGAATAATTTCGTAGGAATGCATCTGGTCTATTAGAATTGTAAGCAAGATTTTTAGTGTATGTTGCCTTCCGTAGCTCTTATGTTCTCGCTTCCGGTGACGTAGCTCAAATCGGTGTAGGTGGACGAGAGGGAGATATTAAACTGTATTTGACCTGCATTCATTCTAGATTGGATCCATATAACTTCCGGTTGCTCAGCCTTTCCGGTGCATTCATCCATCCATTTATTCCTGTTGACCACACACTTCAAATTACGCACTAGCATTCTCACATGACCGCTAGACACTGCTTTCAGAATACCCCAGCTCTACTCAAATTATTGCAGAAGTAAGTCAAATAGCATTTGACTTTAAAGATAATAATAAAGAAATAACCATAGCAGGTTTGATCATTTCTGTTACAGGAGGCTTAAAGTACAATTTGCGTTGTACCTTTGCTACATGAACAAGGCAAATGATACAGCAAGTAACGTGCTGGACAAGAAGCCAACCCCCCAAAAAACAACAAAAAAAAAAAACAAAAACAAAAAAAAAACAAGACGAAAAACAACGAAAAAATACTGTGAATAAATACATGAATGATTTCAAATCCATTTAACAAAATATTCTAATTGAGAACAAGCAGCCTAAGAAGAAGCTACAACTCTGCGTTGCATTTCCTAACTTTAACATTACCGCTGAGTGCCCTAAGCTGGGTGGCGTTTTAACAACAGTGACGTCAAACGTTCCACGATTTCTAAGACGCCGAGGTGCGTGCTTGCAGTCTTGTTGTGTAAAGACAATGTTTCACAGTTATATCACTGTCGTCATTATCACAGATCATGATGACAAGTCATTGTGTTAAGTCGTTCGAGTATCCTTAACATATTTCATCAAACTGGATATATATTATATTGTACAGTTTGAATGAAGACAATTAATTATTGTGTTTTTTTAAAAAATGAATAAAATAAACTAACTGTGAAATAATTTATTGACATGCTCCAAATGAGGACAATTTCTTGTCTTTGGGATTGCTGGCTTAGAGGTTCGCATCATTTGTGTCTGCTTGCGTGCATGTGTGTGTGTGTGTGTGTGTGTGTGTGTGTGTGTGTGTGTGTGTGTAGGTGTAACTAAATAATATGCTTTTGAGCATTGACAAACAATACGACAATGCAGTATCAGTTAAGGGTTTTCTTAAGTTCAGGTGTAACTAAATATTTCCTGGCACTTAAAAGCGAACAGAAAGTAAAATTTACAATAACTCTTTCTTCCTCACGGTGCGTCTAAAGTGTTAATTTATTCTTTGAAGATGAAATTATAAACACAAACTCCATAATAAGTATTATATTTAATGGGAAGGTACTAAAGATGAACCCGTCTTAGATTTCTCCTTCCACAGGGTTCTGTAGGACAAGATTTTGCACCGTTAATAAAGAGAAATGGTCGCACGCTGTTACCAAGAGTTGTAGCAATTTTATTGCTCGCTATCTCACACTTCTGATACTGTAAACAACGACTCACCAGTCACAAACATTATATATATATATATATAAAATATGTACATATCAAGATTCTTTTTAAAAAAAACGGACTCTTTCGGTTGTCCTTAAACACACACAACCTCTCTCATGTGTCACCAGACGTCGCTGATCGGGTGTCACATCATTTATGCACGCTGAAGGCATAATCGGTCGGAATGAAGCTGATGTTACCTATCATCGAAAGAAAGCACCCTGCCGGATCGATGTAACGTCAAAGATGATATGAAATAGGCTCGAGACTATAAGATCGTAAAATGGAAATGAGCACTATCGCCTCATAAAACGAATGAATGTCGCAAGAACCTGCCATCAGTAAGAAGAGGGGAGGGGGGGGGCAGATGACCTATTAAATTAAAATTAGCCGCTTTGAGTCGCCAAGGTGCATTACTCAGTTAAGTTTTGTCTCACTTGATGTGCTAGTGACAGGCTGTGGCACAGAAGATAGGCACTAGCTTCTCTCTTAGGTAGTGCGAGTTCGTTCCCAATTTGAGTGACAAGCTGACGGCTGATTATTAAATGCTTCTAAAATTATTTTGTGGTAGGTCCAGTGTCTACTCTCGATGGCTTGAGTCTCCGTATTCTTCAAACCGCGCAAGTTTATGAAGTTTGGGCGTTTGAAAGTGTGGAAAAGTAGGCCAGTGGCTGCTGCCCGGGCAAAAATGCATTGGAAATCCACCAACTATTCATTCTCTGCACCGTCAGCACTATACCTCCTTTGGCGCTTGCACCTGTCTGCGAAGTCAGCAAAAGAATGGAGACGGACTTGAACCAGTTTCACAGGCAGGTACAGTACGGCAGTTCGGTAGCGGGTCCTTCGCTCTTTCTCTTCGAGGATGAAGTTTTGGGTAATTAACCCCAAATAATTACGTCGGCCATGTTAAGATAACTCGTCAACGTAAACTGATCTCATTGTAATGTTTTCCTCACTGCACAATAATGTCACAGTGCATGGACCGTGGTCTGAACCTTGTGATGACAGATCTTCGAGGAACAAGGACAACTAAAATATATATTTTTTTTAAAGTGAACGTTAATGCACCAAAGTGCTATAACTCGAGGTTCGTCCTTGATTGTTCCACCACGTCCGTCTCAAATTCAAGGCCACGCAGATCGCAGGACGCTGTGGGAATTAAGTAAGCCTTACGTTCTGCCCTATCTCTCCAGTACTCGCTCTTTTGAAGTCACTTATAATGACCACATTAAATTAGCAATGAGGTACCACGATTTCCACACCAGGAAAAAAAATCATTCACCAATGAGGTACTAGAGTTTCCACACCAGGAACAAAATTCATTCACCAATGAGGTACTAGAGTTTCCACATTAGTAACAAAATTCATTCACCAATGAGGTACTAGAGTTTCCACATTAGTAACAAAATTCATTCACCAATGAGTTACTAGAGTTTCCACATTAGTAACAAAATTCATTCATCAATGAGGTACTAGGATTTCCACATTAGTAACAACATTCATTCACCAATGAGGTATTAGGATTTCCACATCAGGAACAAGATAAATGCCAAATCATCTATTCACGCAAGGAACTCATCACCCGGCGGACTCCTTGACTTGCAGGAGCATCCTTTACGAAAGTAGTATTGTATGTCGGGCATCGGATCCAGCAAATCCCTGGGCGCGAGATCGGATTTCCACACCCCATGATGTAAAGAGAGATATGATTGGCCCACACACAGTCCAGGCGAATGGCTCTAGCGTGACAAACTCTTGTTTATTTGCGGCGTTAAGAATAGAACTAAATAGGATAGTGGAAAGTTTAAAAAAAGATAAAGCAGCCAGCCGCATATAGCTTTCCACCTGGAGCCTCAGGAGCTTAGATGTATAATTATCTCGTAGATACGCAATCCCGTCTCGTATGTACCATGCAGCAAAGAAACACTTGCTTATCATGCGTGTTGAAAGCTGATATTGTTACTTTATTTGGGATGAACTGTTGTAACCCATGACAATGAGCTATTTTTTTTCTTTCAAATAAAATCTGTTTGTCTAGACCCTTTCTCCATTCAGTACCACATGAGTAGTTTTAATTTGTCCATATGTCGCTCAGTGTATTGCAGGATGTTTCTCTCCTGAACTCCTCGTCTCACGCTCGTTTTTCTGAAATGTTCTTCTCCACTTTCGCTTTATATATATCGGCACACCAGATCCCAGTGGGATGACTCTAAAGTGTCATGGAAGAATCATGGCTTTTATGAGTTTAAATGGATGGGTGTTACCGCCTGTATTGTCATATTTCTTGTAATTTGTACAGCAATCTTTCTTTGGACACCCTTTCGTATGCATCAAGCATGTAAAGCGTTGTTACAACTTTACTCATGACTGTACTTTCTGTCGATTTCAAAGAACGCGATTTTGTCGTCGCGCATTTGTCCATCGCGTTTTTGTCGGCGCGCAATTGTCTTTCGCGCATTTGTCGGTGAACCCATATTACCTGCCTTGTGATTACTAATTTCTTATTTGTGTGTATAGCTTACTACTTTTATTCATTGTGTTGAATAAATTTGTTATTGTTAATTTCCACTTCTACTTCTGTTGCATGCTTGAGAGGGGGGGGGGGGCTAAATTTAATTTGTATTAAGTCCGACAATAGCATATCTTGAGAAGTTCTCAAGTTATCTTGGGAATTGTCCTCCTAACTTGAGGAAGAGTGTGTGAGGGTCAGAATTCCTATACATTTCTAGAAGTGTCCCCCTAAGTTGAGGAAGAGTGTGTAAGGGTCAGAATTCCTATACATTTATAGAAGTGTTTGTACTTGCAAGGGTGTTAGGAGTTCTGAAACAGGTAACACTCGGAGGCTGATAGAATAAGTAGATAGCAGATACGTCTGTGGCTTGACAGAGTTTTCTCCACCTGCAAACATACAAAGACCCATTACGGGTGAAATTAGATAGATTAGAGGTTTGGGAAGCTAATCATTTAAACCCACCCAACTACAAATAAAATCATATGATTGAGAGGAAAAAATAACTATTTTCATTCATTCAACCGATAACATATCTACATTGCTGTATGATCCAGATTTACAGAGATCAATGTCCAAATCTGCATTTGCCAAATTCGGAATAGGCAAGTTGTTTTAATAAAATTTATCAATTTTCCCAACTAGCCAATGGTCAGACTCGAATTCCAAATGGCACATGAGTTTAAACTGAATCCTTTCCTTCTGGACTCCTGCTCACAAGGTTTTCCCCAGAAGTGGACATAATCGGTTATACCCTAATCATGTGACTCGATCACCTACCTTGCTTAAGTTGAGCAATGATCCTCTTAGTGATGATTGGCTGATTCTATTATAATCTTTTAGCTTGGTTGACCGTATCACAGCTAGAGATGATAGTTATATAACAACTCCCCCCCCACCCCTTTTCTGAGTCAACGAAAATATCTCCAGTATGTATAACTCGTCCCTCTCTTCAAGTTCGATAACAAAACCAATACTTTTATTGAAAGGTGCCATACATAAAAGTGCTTACGAAGATCACATTCGTAAAAGTGGCCATTCTGACAAAATCTCTCCTGCTGACGCGCAATAATCACACTAAGTGCTGACGTCACGATTAGGGGGCCGGGGGAAAGCCGTCTAAACAAGACCACATCAATATCACGGTCTTGTCTGCTTTCTAATGCCATTATATGGCCTTAGCTTCTAGAAGACCAAAACATTAAAGGAAGCAAAGCAGATGGCTCAACTAGTCTGAAATCTCACGATGGCAGTTTTTCAGTACTTAACGTAATGTAAAAGTAACATGCTATTGTATTTGGTCATTGTAATATCGAATTGATCTTAGGGAAACTGATTTTTGTGTGTGTTTAGAAGGTAAAAAGTTCTTTCGCGTACAATTTTACTTTTCTCTGAGTCACTGAACTGTGAACGAGCTGTTATTTATAATTTTTAAAACATTGCTACTGAAACGCTTCTTTGGAATTGTGGTGTGAACAGAAAATGTTTCCTTGGAAGTTCTTGGAGACTTGGCATTCCTTTCACGTTCCGTGACGGGTTCAGCTCACAATCCGAGTTGACTGCTTCAGATCAGAACTGGTTCAGGTTTCTGAGCGTTTCAGGCTGAATATGCCTTCACAACCCAGCTTCGGTTTCCACTTGTACATGCGTTCGTGAGCCAATTGCACGGTTGATTTGATTAAGTTGCGTGTGCGAGACATAGGATGTTGATGCCCTAGCTCCTACATTTTTTTTTTAGCCAGTAGTTCAAGGCCATCAATTGAAATATTGCTGATTTGACTACGTTGCGTGTGGGAAACACGGGATATTATTGACCTAGCTCCTACGGTTTTAGTCAAGGCCATCGAGTGACGTGTCCAGTGGAAAGTTGTGGCAGCATTTACTACGCTTTACGATAACACTAACTCTAACACAGTGTGTGACTTTGTTCGAAACCCATTAAATATACTGAATCATGTTCTCTCAACAGTTTTCTGTTGTAAAGGGGATGGAATGAATACTTGTATAGTTAAATATATGAATTTAGTTCTTATTACCTCAGCTGCTGTTTGCTAATGAGGTAACACATTCAAGTTTCTTTGAGTACTTGTACACTTACATACGTGTACTTAGTACACATTATCTCCAAGGCCTTCAGCTAATGAGTTGTTTAGTACACATTATCTCCAAGGCCTTCAGCTAATGAGTTGTTTAGTACACATTATTTCCAAGGCCTTCAGCTAATGAGTTGTTTAGTACACATTATTTCCAAGGCCTTCAGCTAATGAGTTGACACAATCAGACATCTCTGAGTATACTAAAATTCGTGTAAATAGTACACATTATCTCAATGGCTTAATATTAATGAGATGATAGATTTACGCGTCCGTGAGAATTGTACACTCCAGTACATTTATTTAATACGTTATCTTCGTAGTTTTTATTAAAGAGGTGATAGATTTATACATATCTCAAAGGCATTCTATTAAGAGGTGATAGATTTATACATGTCTCATGACTCAAGAGCAGAATATTTATGACTCAAAGCAGAATATTCATGACTCAAAGCAGAATCAATAGTACATAACTCTCAGCAAAAGAAAAATAAGTCTGTTTAGCCTATGATATCATTGTGGTCAGAATGCGTATATAATTACTTTATAATGGCGTGCGGATGTCATATTCATAAAAAACAGTAACGCTCTTCAAATATTACACATCGTCAAATCAATTCTAATGCCAACAATACAACTCGTTTTCAATCAGTCCACGAGTGCCCCCCGCACACACACAATCACCCCCTCCCCCCAAGACAGTTTCTGATATTGTCTGATACAGTGACACTCTACAGGGCCTTTGCACAATCCGCCACACAATAGATGCCTTTGAGTTTCAATTTAACGGTCACGAACTAACGCTCCAAAGATTTCTTGTTCCGCAATCCTTGCAAGAGGTCCCACTGGAGGCTCATTAGATTGTCATTATTTCCGCTCCCATGCATAAAGTTTAATCACTCGAACGGCAGTACACCCCCCCACCCCCCCATACATGGTGGCAGTGTTTTAAACTAATAAGACAATCGTGGTCCTAACTACGATCTCGTCACTCACCATATGTGCGTCACGTGCACTTTGTTTGAAACTCTGTTTAATCGGCCATACTGTTTGCGTGCTTTTGACATCAGTAAAGTAAGTCATGCGTGTCGCTGCGCTAACAGGTATTCTGTTTGATCAGTCAAGACCGCTCCCCGCTCGGCGGCGCTTTAGCTCACGTGTAGCAGAAGGCACTGCCGCCGCTCGCTTAGTTAGTCAAAAGAGAAATCTTTTAATCAGGCCACTGTGGCGCCGGAAGCTACCAAAGTGTTTGCAAACTAGCACGGTGCACCTAAACCTTTAAGGTGCATTTAACCTACTACGGTGCATCTGGCCTGTTACAATGCTTTTAACAATGAGCTCAGCCTGCTGTACTGTTAACTAATGAAGGTGAGCCTAACCTATACAGAACTTTAAAACTACTACGGGGCGCCTGGCCTATTAAAGCGGTGTTAACCTAGGATGATGGCTAAGTCTAGACTATTACAGAGTTTTAAAAAAAAAAACTACTATGATGGACCTAGCCTACTACAGTGATTCATACCATGCTTTCCTTCAGGCTAATCTGCTATGGTGTTGTTAACAGTACTTTTATACATCTCTCTCTCTCTCTCTCTCTCTCTCTCTCTCTGTTATGTGTGAGTATGCATATAAAATATTCCATCATGGAGAGCGTCGCACACTTACCATGAACACACACTATAAAACACAATACAGTTGATCACGAAACACAGTTATAATGAACACATACTATAAAACACAACACAATTAATATCGAAACACAGTTATAATGAGCACCACTATATCACAATGCAAATAATCATGAAACACCAATAATGAATACATACTATAACACAACACAATTAATCACGAAAGAGTAATAACGAACACATACCATAAAGCACAATATAAATAATCGGAAAACACAAAGTAAAAATGAACACAACACACAATACAAATAATGAGGAAAAAAAAAGAGTAAAACTGAGCACTTGTTATAACACAATACAAATAATCACGAAACACAAAATATGGGCTTTTTACAGATATAGCAAAAGCATAAACTGAGATGTGTTCCAGACATGAGACAAAGGTAAATGGAATTGATGAAGTCGTAGACCGGTATGTAGGTGTAAACGTGTTTTAAGATTTTTATGGAAAGAAGTTCATGCACAACACAGGCAATGTATGAGCAGGCAGCTCATTTGTTATGGTTGTCAAGATTGTGGGCGTGTGTGTGAGTGTGTGTGTGGGGGCGTATGTGTGTGTTTGTGTGTGTGGTGTGTGTTACGTTTCCAGTATTTATTTATAGACCCTGCCTAGGATAATTAAGGACTTTAAAAGATAATTAATTCCTTCTCTCATATCCTATGCAGACTGGTTGCTCAACTTATCATTTGGCTAATTTAAAAGTGTGTCTTGTAGTGCAGACGACAAATTTACAAACTGATAAATTGCGTACGTTAGCTAGATTGGAGTCGTTAAATTCCTCTAAATTAATATGCATTCGTTATGTCATTCAGCTCATTCGCCCCCATCCAATCCAAGAAATCTATAGGTCTATTATACATAAAAATTAACTACGAAGAGGTTTAACAATTAAAAATAAGATTTAATAAAGTTTAACAATTTAACAATAATCAAATACGAGCGCGAAAGTCTATTTCTTAATTCATGCACGTATGTGCTTATTGTTTCTCAAGAGGAAAAATGCCCAATTGTTTCCTTGTGAAATTTGAATTCAACTGAGGAATACTCAGCTGTAAGTCTGTATTCGTCTGGTCTCCTTATTCCAGTCCGTACCGGTCTGTCTCACAGTAGTCACTCTAGCGGAGATGCACGTGGCATACAGGGAGGATTGTCCTTTTATGTCGCTAGTGAACTTGAGTTTAGACCAGCATACGTCTACTCTTGACGCTGCTTACAATGGTGTGGACTCTCAGAATAATTGAACTCTCTTGTTAGAATTCAACCCAGCTTGTACAGGTCTTCGGACGAAGACAAAGACAAATTGTCCAAGTTCAAGGATGTAGACAAGGAACACAGGACAAAGACAAAGGCAAAGCAAAGCCAAAGCCAAAGCCAAAACCAAAAGCGACCTGGGGAAAGCAAATGTGTCCCAATATAGTCTCTGCTAACATGTTCCTTACTTAAGCACATTCCAGTTTAAATGCTCTGAATTAGAAATTCGACCTTGCGTCAGTTTACAATTTAGATTTAGAAACCATAATCTTCTCACGCATGTTTCATTTAACAGCATGACGTATGAATCATAAAAATAGTTACAACGTTAAATTAATGTTCATACAAAGGGGTAATTCAAACAGCAAAGCGCTTCACAATTTACAATTAAAATTACACGCAATAATTGAATTACATGAGCAATTCATGTCGAGCGCAGGCATTCTGGCTCTAGTGAATTTAAAAGCAATATAAATTAAAGTTACAATGGCAAAGAGTTACAATAAATTTATATTCCATAACTTATAGGTTTTCAGTCATTTCCATGAACCGTGCTCAAGTATATAGCGAAATAATATAATACATAGCACAAATACATACATAGTTAAAATATACAGAATACAATCAAATAAAAATGGTACCTTATGAGAAGTCGAAGTGTCTTATTCTCATCTACCTCGCCGGCCTGCCGTATGACCCGAGTAGCTAACGTGGTACGTGTATAGCTAGTTGTTTTCTCACAGTGAAGGGCGGAAGCGTTTACCGATATTTATAGGAAAGCATAAAGCATATCACGTGACGGATCGCGTGGCATGTAGTTGGTTCTAGAACCTAGACAATGGGCCTAAAGTTACATAACGTCTTGACCTCTTCTGGAAGCTTCTCGATAGGAGAGAGCTTGAACAAAGGGTTTTCAAATCTCAATATTTGAAGTAAACAACAAGTGGGTCAGCAAGTCATGACATTTTTATCAGACTGTGACAGTGTGTGTGTGTGAGATGGGAAAATCGAGATGTATGTGATATATGCTTTATGTAATTAATAAATTCAGTTATATTAACCTCATATGTCTAGGCTAAAGCATGACCTTATCTTTGCCTTCAGCATTTGTTGAGAGTTGATATCACCATGACTTCTTGGAAAAAAGATAATGAGTTGAACTACACAAGGGAGATAATTACCAACATTATAGAGTAATAGACAAAAGACCAATTAAGAATACATTACGGGACTGGCACACTACAATACAGTTAGTGTTAGCAAATACTTAAGAAATAACAAAAGAAAAGATTATAAACTTAAGAAATAACAAAACAGAAGATTATAAATTTCTCTAGTACAAGTATCTTGTTAAAAATTTGCTTACATCAATACTATATTAAAAACAGTAAAATACCATTCAAAATTACAATTAAATTAAATTTGAGGGAAAGAGTACAGTCCCGTTTTTAAAATGGCGTGCATTGGTCCAGTCATTGACCACTACTACTAACAATATTAACTGATACATAGTTCTTCTGGATAATGGATATTTATTACCGCCCAAACTGTGTTAGTTTGTTAATAGTTATAAAATTTTCACTCGGCTTTCTTACAAATCTAAGATCTCGTAGTTCAGCTGAACTAGTACGTGCCTAGTAGTTAAGTGCTTCCTTGAATGTCGCACGTTGCCTGGCCTTGAGGTCATTTTTTTTGTTACTATTCCTCTCGATTCGTTGTGACAAACTGGCGAAGCAATATGGCTTTTAAAATGTGCATAGCCCAACTTTTACTGCACACTTGAAAAGTTTGATGTCTTGATCCCTCAAGTACAGAATTTTTCATTCCTCGCATCACAGACAGAAGTAGCTCGGAAATCCTCAACACTGCTTTAATAAAAGCAATTTCTTTGCGTACACACTGTGATTTCGTTTATACAATTATCCCATTTTTCTACAAAAATAGTATTACCCTTTAATTATTTGTGATTGAATGACATATCTTCACACTATTCTCCATGGCTATTAGTAATAGCAAATTTCAATGGTTTAATAAAATATAAAAATAGTGTGATGCCTATGCTACTAAGTTAATGGTTATTATTATTATTATTATTATTATTATTAGTTAATCAATCATAACTAATTACATGTGATGAGAATTTATGTTATTAATAATTCTCCAGAAGACCCCACTCGTCTCTCTCACTTGGCGGATATGCGGGCACAGTAAACGTTTTCTTTCTTCTACCACATTAAAGACAAACTTCGACAAGCAAAGTTGCCCACACTTATGTGAGATAATTAATAATAATTAAATAATAATGAATACACCCATTTCATCTGTCATTTTGTTTGCATGGTAGGTGCCCTGGTCTTGATTACTTAACATAGCTTAGGCATCCTGACCTCTGTGTGTGTGTGTGTGTGTGTGTGTGTGTGTGTGTGTGTGTGTGTGTGTGTATGGGGGGGGGGGAAGTGCTAACTACATTATATATTTACATGCATTTTATACATTAATTACACCACATGCATCTTTGCTCCATCATACATTCAGTGTCAGAATGTGCCATCATTCAAGATCAGACTATTTCATCCTTCAAGTCATATTACGTCATCATTCAAATCATATTACGTCATCATTCAAATTGTGTTCACTTCCAGATCATATTTCATAACCATTCAAAATCAGATTATGCCATCATTCAAAATCAGATTACGTCATCGTTCAAAATCTGACTGTGTTCATTCAATCTTAGATTGTGTCTTTCAAGAACAGATTAATTCGCCATTCAAAATCATGTTATCATTCAAGGTAGGACTCTGCCATTAATGAAAATTAGTGAATATTTATGAAAATAGTGAATACTTGCAAATGTAAAAGTTTTAATTTCAAATTTGCAGATGTGTAGCATTGACTTCCAGTTTGCAAATGCTCAACTTTGATTTTGTGGCTGAATAAATCTGCCCACCCTTATTTTAAAATTTAACTGTTATATAACTTATTAAATTGTCAGAGTAGTGGCACAGATTAAAGACGGATTTTTTTATTTTTTTTTTAGTAAGAAGTTTTCCACCTATGAAAATATTGTGACGGCAAATGTTGCCTTAATGTTGTGGAAAAGAGAAAAAGTTTACAGCGTCTCCATATCCGCCAAGTGAGAGAGACGAGTGGTGTCTGCTCGAGGATTATTAATAACACAAATCAAGATTCTCATCACTTGTAATTAGTTATGAATGATTAAATTAATTAAAAATATTCTAATCATTAAGTAAGTAGCATTGGCGTCACAGATTTCAAATTTGCAAATATCCAGTTTTGTTTCAAATTTGCAAATGTTCAGTTTTAATTTCAAATTTGTATATATCCAGTTCAACTTTAAAATCTGTAAATGTCCGACTTTAATTTCATATTAGCATATATTCTCTTTTAATTTCCAATGCGCAAATGTTCGGTTTTAATTTCAAATTTGCAAATTCCAGTTTTAATTTCAAATTTGTAAATGTCTCGCTTTAATTTCAGTTCAGCAAATATTTACTTTTAATTTCAAATTTGCAAAAGTCCAGTTTTAATTTCCAATTTGTAAATGTCCAGTTTTAATTTCAAATTTGCAAACGTCTAGTTTTAATTTGCAATTAGCAAGTGTTCAGTTTTAATTTCAAATTTGCACATGTTAAGTTTTAATTTCAATCCTGAGCAGTCTGATCATAACACATCTGTGCATATACACAAAATAAGGAAGCAGGTCAAGAAAGCAAGTAGCGTACACCTATTGTTCTCCACAAGGGCCTTAAGTATTTTGAACGTCCAGTTTGCATACAATCCAACGTTGATTACACGGTTCAGTGGGCATTGTAACTGATCTTTGAATAATGCGTTCAATTCTTGACGTGCAAATAATTAAAAGACTGCCTTTTACTGTAGCCTTTTCTCTCTTTAATCTTTGGAAGGATTACAACATTACATATATCGAGACGAATGAGTCGTATAGGAGATCAATAAATGAAGGTTCAAACTAAAAATTGAAAGAAATGTCTCACACATGAATAAATTATGGCCGGTGTGATGGTTAGATCCGTACAGAATATATTAATTATTAATTACCTTTAATCTAGTCACGGCGAAGTGGCATCTGATTTGCTCAGTGCACGCAAAAGATGGAAAATTAAATGATATCATTAATAATTATAGCAGTGTAAGGCATACTACTTTGTATCAGTTCCGCCGTCATAGTAAATATACATAAATAAATGTAGATAGATAGAGAGACATATAGATAGATAGACAGACAGATATGTCTTTGCCTTCTTCTTTTTCTCTCTTTCGCTGTTCTATTACTATCCCTTATCTGTTTTTGTCTCGGCCTTTCTTTCTTCCTTTCTTTGCTTCTTTGTCTCTTTCTGTTTCTCTCTCTATTCTCTTTCAGTGTAAATGTCTGTTACTGTTTGTTCGTGTGTCTGTATTTAGAATAGATAGATAGAAAGATCGACATGTAGATATATGGTAGAAAGAAATATATAGAGGGAGAGAAGACAGATGAGAGATACAGAGAGAAGAGATAGTAATAGAACACACACACGCACGCACGCACGCACGCACACACACACACACACACACACACACACACGGTGAGAGAACAACGATTATTTTTGTGCCAATTAAACATGACAGTACTCGCTTGCTCAATCATCCGTTGAGAATCTCCGGCTAAACCTGCTGCACGGTAGCTCTGTCTTCCCCTTGAAAGACCAACTCCTGTTGATTATCCCGGTCAAGTCAACAAGTCTATCAGCTGATCTTGCGAGAAGATAGTGCTCATGCAGGAATCTCACACGTTACAAGATTCCCTATGAATTTTCCCCCTCTTCTTAAAGCGAACAAGTTACATTCTTAGGTAAATTTAATACTAAATTATACATCCAATGACAGGATGACTAATTTCAATCTGGAATATTGGGCCAACCTGAAATCATTACTCGTAAAGAACGACCTGCATTAATGACAAAGTATTTTTTTTTAACTGATCAGTCATCTACTTTAATTGATGATTGTATTTTGTGTTTAGACGAAAGCTCAAATAGCTTTCATGTTTTATGATTTATTGTTTAGACTCAAGGTCATAGAGGTATGATTCTGTGACAGAGTAAATTTGCCTTTCCCTATTTTAAAATTAAATTGTTATACAAATTGCTAAATTGTCACAGTAACCCGAACTTGGGTACTCCTTGAAAGTATCTGAGTTGAAGTAAACAACTCAAGGCAAGAACATTCTAGATTGCTGATGTAATACAAACTGAGTAAGTAGTTGACTATTATCCAATGATCATGATTTACGAGAATGAGACTAGCCAATGGGCTGAGTTTAAGGAGTTCTCTTGCTGCAGAAAATTCTGCTCTCTAATCACTTTTGAAGTTGGTATGGATGAAGAAAGCCTGGCTTTGAAAGGCAGTCATTATCTTGGTGAGTTAAAACTGACTGATTGAGAGAGAATGAACTTAGGAATATTTCGTGCATTATCACTATTGATATGTTATACTTGTGTTTTTGTAGAGATGTACTATATGAGTTGAATTTTATTTCTACAAATGTTTGAACTAAGCTGCACACATGTAGTGTGCTAACACTTGACATTGTTTGATATGCTGTATTTATTGTGCCATGTGTGTATTGGGCTAATAAATACTGTTGCAGGAAATTGTAAGTTGAGAATGGAGTGTAAGATAGAATGGAGTTATATTGTGATAAACAGAAAACTTAGGTTTGCTCCTTAATCAAATGTTGCAGTGAACAAGTGGCCTTTCAGTGTCAAGTTTCACCTTTTGATTCTTGTGTGTTGAGTTTCACGCTTCAAATTTAAAGTCCATATGTTCACCAGTTATAAATCTGAGTGACAAGGGAGACCTGCAAACATCTGTTGTGGTGTATGTAAGTGTAAGAGTGTATGCTACACACTACACTTTTGATGTATCAGAGCAAGCTACTCCCTTTTGTTGTACCAGAATTATTGTGATCATGTTCTGCTTGAAGGAACAGACACTGTGAGCTCAAGTGGAAAATGTGCATCAATGTTTTTCATGCTGTGGCAGGAGACACATATTGACATGCAGACATTTTGACATTGTTGCAAGGCCAGTGAAAGACTGTCAAAGCAGTGCTTAATCCAGGTTATGTAAAAGATTACAATAACCTGCTTCTAATAACTCCATTTGTATTCTCTGATAGGACTAACCTGTGATTTGTATTGACTCTATTGTTGAAGTGTAAATTTTAATTCTTTATATAGAGACTGTGTAACATAAAATTATCTGAATGTTAATTCGTGTAAAATTGATGTTAAGTAATCTATTTCATTGTAATTGTCATATGTATATTTGATTGTTTATTTTAATAATTTTTTGTTAAATTTATTGATCTTCTTATGCATATTGATAATCTTATGTTGGAGAAGAAAGTGGGTGGATGGGGGCTCGCTAAATATAGATTAAAGATGGATTTGTCTTCTCCTTTAGTAAGATGTTTTCCACTCACGGGAACATTATGTGACTGTAAGTGTTGTTTTATGTTGTGGAAGAGAGAGACGAGTGGTGTCTGCTGGAAGATCATTAATAAAATAAATTAAGATTCTCATCACTTGCAATTAATTAAAAAAAAAATCCTTTTCATTAACTAAGTGGCGTGCCCGTCACAGATTCATTATTTAGACACAGTCACGTGTGACGTGTTCATTATATTTGGTGCTTAGACGCACGCTCATAATATAATTGTGTTGTTTTAATTTTTATAAGCAAGTCATAAAATTAGGATGTGTCTAATGTATGTATTATTTAGATTCAAACTTCTTTAGTTATGACGTGTTTTAATGACGCTATAGTGCAGATTCAGGCAGATCAATAAATAAACTAAGGAAATAAAACTAAACTGGCGTTAGAGAAATTGTTTTGAAATACACGAAGAGGAAAATTAACAATGCTCACACTGATAACACGACTGCTGGGAAAACGCGGAATTTAAAATTTGATAGATAAAAATATGAAACCACATACACGGGGAATAACTGGTGTGTAGAAAAATATGAAACCACATACAAGGGGAATAACTGGTGTAGAATGTTGGGAGTACTATGGGGCCAAAAGAAGAATTATATGCATCAGATTAGAAAGCGATCCGTGCACACACTGGCTGCTATTGCCCACGGATAACCACCCCAATCCCCCCTACAAAAAAAAAATTTTTTAAATCCCACCTACCCCGACCCCTGCGATTGAAACAGTTTAATCAAGGGGCGACAAAGTGAAAGTAAAGTGGACATGACGAGTATTGTTTCCCTTTCTGCTTATCTGCCCGTGGCACGCTGGCACTTGATCAAACAATAAATAGTGGAGAGTTGGAGGACTGTTTCTCTCTTTCCTGTTCAGCCTTTGCTAGACAGTAGATGACAAGTTTATTTATTACAAGTGATGAAGACACCGTGCAGTACAGCTTGGCGAATATAAAATGCAAATAGAAGTATGCTTCTTAATACTTTAAAAAAAAACCAACTGATATCTCGCAGCGCAATGTTAATATATGCCATTTTAAAGAAAACGCGAATTATTTAATTAGTTGATCGAATGAATAACGTTCAAAGGACGATAAATTGAACGAAGATATTTATTTCAACAACAACAAAAAAAAAGTAGAGCACATCCCCCCCCCTCCCGATTAAGTCATTGCGCAGTAACTCACCGGAAATACCCTGAAGGCGATTGCGCACAAATGTAATTGCCAGGAATGGGAGATAATCATGAAATATGGACAAGTTTACTGGCTAGTTTCCGCTGAGATTACAATGTGCATACCGGCACAACGGAACACACATATGTACACATATAAGCACACACTCTTGCATAACCATCTTCATACAGACATGCGCGTACACACACACACACACACACACACACACACACACACACACACACACACTACCGACTGTAGCATGAAGTGTCACTCTCACATGACGTAAACCCGCGACTCAACAGAAAAATACGCACTATAAAAAAATAAAATAAATAAAATCCAAACAACTTTAATTAGGTCAACCCCGTCAAACAGATTCGAACGTTACTACCATTTATCCGTTGAGGCACGCCGTCAGTTACTCGAAGCCCTATTGTACAGGGACAGGAGGTTTAAATGTCAAGGTTAAAGTTTATCAGTAAATTACGGCGTGAGCAAACACAATTAGTCCTCTGGAAGATGTAGATTTGTTGCGGACGACGAAACTTGAACGACACCGTTTACCCGGAAAGAACAACAACCAAACTACATCATTCGGCTATCGTTGCTCTATCGCATAGTGACCTCAGTAACTGTTGCAAGAAGTGTGTCTTTTGACCTTTTTTTTTTGCCTATATTAAGATCTTATAGGCGTATAAAGCTGGCCTGACATTGTAAGACTATTTCTCCTGTATTACAATAAATTCTTTTCGTCTTTTAAATATATACAATAATGGCTGTCGAGAAGAACTCACGACGTTTGACATTTAAAGCTCCATTTACGTTCACTCCCCGCAACCTCAGACCACAAAGTTCAGCGTTGAAATATTTGACCGGAATCAGCAATCGTCAAGGAGTGTAGGCTGACCTTTATATACTATTGATTTTATAATTCATAGAGGATGCTTTCTTCAAAGCCAATCTCATATAAATACCAGCTCAGCACATTTTAATCTCGACTTAGAACTCTCTCTCTCCTTCTCTCTCTCCGTCTCTCTCTCTCTCTCCGTCTCTCTCTCTCTCTATATATATATATGACAAACCGTTACAAGTTAAACCCTAAATGTTTCTAAAATGTATCACACCAAGCCATTAAAATAAACAAAACAACACCACGAAATCGGGTCGGTGTTTATCAAATAACGCTCAGACATGAGCACACCCGGAATGCATCCTGAATCAGAAGTCAAGCGAACATTCATTCACGTGGGGGTGACAGTTGTTCACACTTGCATAGCTTACGTTCACTGCCACACCTACATCCGCCAACATCAGCCGTCTCCAGCACCGAACACGAGTCCTGTAGATGCGATGTAGATGTGGTGGCCCCCGTAGTAAACACACCGACCGTACATAGTTCTCTCGGTGCGCGCATGAATGGGTATTCAGTCATGACGTAAGCAGGTCGCGCTTACGTCCTTTTCTTTCCTCTCTCCAGCCACCCTTAAAATCCTTAAAACGAAATCTCGCAGTCCGTACAAAAAAAATAAAAAATGTACGACTGCTGTTAAATGTGCGAGTTCTGATGTGGCTCTGACAGTATTGCGTCCCTTTAAGGCATTCGAGGGGCTCAACGGGTAAAGTGGAGTAGGAGAGAGAGCGAGAGGGAAAAAAAAAGTGGGCGGGAGAAACGCCGAGGGGGGAAAAAAGCAACGAACTGATTGGTTGGTGTAAATAAAAAGACTTGTCGTCAGTTTGGATTTGGGTAGCAGGCTTGAGTCTTGACACCCCCGACCACAGACTCTCATCCACAAAGCAGTAAGCCTATATATATGTATATACATATGTAATATTATATTTTTTTTAGTACCACACGCCACTCGCTTGGAACAGTTTAGTATGCACTTTCTGTAGAAGGACACGGATCTGTATAAACTTGTGTGTTGTGTTGCGGTTAGTTCACAAGTGGCCCACCCGCAATAGCGATGTCATCAGAGAAACGATCAGTGTTTCACAAAATCACTGACAAGTACCCGACTTTGTATTAGGGCTAGAGGAAACAAATCTGCTGTCGCCAGGGTCGTCTACATTCTCGGATTTGCGTCAGTCTCTTCATTATAGCTGTGAATATTTAAAGTAACAAAACGTGACGCTACAGTTTGTTTCGGTTTTACAAGAAAACACAACTTCTCCGCACACCGCTACTGGCGAAATGGTCGTCGCAAGGTAGCAGTTTTATTTCTTTCTGCTACTGATACCTGCGCACTCCGTTTCTGAGAGTTAATTGCACTAGGCCCTTGACAGATCCGACACCACACGCTAGTGCAAAAATAAAAATAAAAATATGGATGTGTCAAGCGACGGAAATTCGAGTCCACAAGCGAAAACTCACATTAGTGCACCAGATACAGCCTGTTTGGATGTAGGTTCCAATTCCGACCCCTCACAGCCGGTGGTTGCCTGTCGCAGAAGCACGCGCAACAGGACCAAGAAAAGTATAGGAGCTTCCCAGGAGACCCCAGAAACGTCCCAATCATCCGACGACCAAGCAAGACAGCAATCGAGCGAAAAGTACAACTTGCGCCTCAGCTCCCTGGTCAAACGGGTGCAAGTGGAACGGCGCCAGTCAACCCCACCGGAGCCCAAGAGCAAGACGAGACCCCAGCCGCTCAGTAAGTACCGCCGCCGCACGGCCAACGCGCGCGAGAGGATGAGGATGCGTGACATCAACGAGGGCTTTGAGCTGCTGCGGAACTGCCTGCCGGAAGGGGACGCCGACAGCAAGCCAGGGAAGAAGGAGAAGCTGACGAAGTATGCGATTCTCAGCCTGGCACTCAACTACATCCACGCGCTGAGGGATGTTCTTGGCTACGCGCCAGGCTCCAGCGACAGCAGCGGTGGCAGCAGCAGCAGCCAGAGTGGACCCAGCTGCAGCGAGGAATCCGACCTCGGCTCGGATGCCGCTTCCATGCACGCGTCTAGCATCTCGTCGTCTGCGTCATCTGCGTCGTCGGACGACACGTGCAGCAGCCCTTCACCGCTCTCCGCCACGGATGCGAAGGAATACTTGAGCATCGACAGTGGCACGCTCGCAGTCAGGATGGACTTGATGGGCGGCGCGGGCCCTAGGGACTTGTTGCCGGGACTATCTTTACTGGGCGTCAGAAAGGATCACGTTTTTGCTCCTCCGTCGCCCTTCCCTGGTACCTCTTTCCCCCGTTCCCCACCCCCTCTGGCATTACCCGACGAATGCATTGATTTCGAGCACGACGGTTTGTGTCTGGATATTCCCATCAGTCTGGATGACGTCATGGATATTGATTTGTGACCGAATAGGTTTTGTCTCAGTATGTCGTGTGTGACCAATTGCATTGTGCAAATAATGATACTAATAATAACACTAAATAATTAATAGTCCAGCTCAGGGGGTGTGGACATATGTGTTCGATATATACTACACCAATGAAATTGTTTCTGTCTGTTTTCGACTGAAGCAGAAACAAGAACGATAACATACGGATGCATTTTCTTTTTGTAATGAATTTTGGGGTTAGGCCCTTATAGAAATGTGAGAGATTGTTTTGTTATTTGCTAAAAGGGGTGTTGTGCAATAACAGTGAGTTGATACTTCAACAGCCACATTTGGATCATTCTCAGGATAAAAATACAAGCACCCCTTATCAATTTGATTTTTCTTTAAAATATTTTGTGTTTATAATACGGTTCAAAATGAGATACTGACAAAGTAGAAATGGACACTAGTTGTAAAGTTAGCAATCTTTCCTACTTAAAAGATTGCTATAACGGCAAGTGACACGTGTTCCTATATTTGCCCGCTGTAATAGACCTTCCTTGAACAGCGTTGAAAAGTAAAACTAATTCCAAATAATTATTAAATAAACAAACTGTCAAGGAGGAAGACAAAATCATCAAACAAACAGACAAAAAGAAAGAATTTTGTCCTCAGATTTTTCTTATCTTTACTAAACTGATCCTTTCGTTCAAAATCAGTTTTATTGTGGACGGTTGGTATCCGTATTGTTATGCGTGTGTCTGTGTACGTGTGAATTACCTGACAGAACTAATGTCCAGGAGATATATACACATTCAGGCTGGATGCCACGTGTAAAAACAATGGTCATCCACAACGGTCAAGCAGACCCCTGGACTCATGATCTAATTTTGGACTTCCTCAGGGGACAGGACTCTAGAAGGTGAGACAAAGCATAAGGGCGGATTTAATTGGAGTTATTTCTTTGTTTCAACTCTCAGTTAATGTTTGGCAACCTCGCATTTTGGACTGCTTATTTAAGTGACTTTGTGCGTATGCGTGCGCGCGTGTAGACACTTGTGTAAGTTTGTGAATGTACGGGTTTGTGTATGTGTACGTGTCTGTGTATACCAGTGTGTATGTCAGACAGTGTGTTTGTACTCCTCTGAATGTTTGGACGTGTTCATTTAATGTACGAAGGGCTTGATAAATTATGAGTTGACTGAGTGCACGATAAAGATAATTGGAACCTGGGATTCGTGCTGTGTTTATGATAAGTGTGCGTGTGTAAGTTTTAAAAGCACACCACAGTGTGTGTGTGTGTGTGTGTGTGTGTGTGTGTGTGTGTGTGTGTGTGTGTGTGTGTGCTCCGATCTCGTTGTGACAAGTTCACAGCGCCCCTGTGCACAGCCACACCCCTTAGGTTTGGTGGGCAGTGACTTTGGACAAACACCATTTAAATAAAAGCGAACTAACAAGCAAAAAAAAATAAAAAAATAAATAAAAATACAAACAAGCGCTTGCCACGAATCGAATATAATGAAACAAAACGGTGCTGAACCAAATATAGATTGGCTTAGTTTTCAGATTTTTTTTCTTCATCGTACTTTAATAATCAAACTACGTGTACTAGAAAAACTCATTATGAAATCTGTCTCCTGGTTCCCAGTTGATTCAGTAAAAGCCAGTTACACTCAGCGAACACAGTATGTACACAGTGAACTCGGTTTGAAAGTTTTAGTCCAGTTCCACACTGAGGGCCCTCCTATAATGGACTATTTCAGGTTAGCGAACAATTCTCTTTATAAACTAGAAACAAAACCAACTCACTGTTTAATGTTCATGGTCAATAATTAACTCTATCTATATATAGATGCTATTCACATTGCTATTAAGGGATGCTAAAGTGTTGTTATAAATAGATGTTGCTAAAACTGCCATTTGAAGGATGCTACTTAACACTGCTATGCATGGATACTGCTAACTCTTACGTTAAAGGATGCTACTTACACAGTTATAAATAGGTGCTACTAGCACTGCCATTAAAGGATCCTGTTATAAATAGTGCTACTACCATTGCCATTAAAGGATCCTATTTACACAGTTATAAATAGGTGCTACTAGCACTGCCATTAGAGGACCCAAATTACATAGTTATAAATAGGTGCTACCAGCATTGCCCTGAAGTGCAATTGACAAGCACGCGCTTGACCTTCTTTTGTGTCATTTGATTCAGAGAACAATATACAGAAATCTGTAACTTGATTAGTCATAGCAGCATGAGTTCTCATGTTCTAAAATGTACACTCAGAGTAATGTATACATATTTGCAGCGATGAATTGTTCTCTTGTAATGGCGATGTTTGAGAATATAAAACTGTTATTGTTTGTTGGGGTTTTTTGTGTTCCACTACACTGAAAGGAAAATAATTATCATTATTAAACGTTTAAAAAAATATATATAATTACAGAAGCAATCAATAAAAACCAGCAACTACGGAGTGGAAAACATCATACAGGAACTGATGAGGGGAAGAAGGAGTAAAATGGTGTAAAAAAAAAAAAGACATCAAAGTCACAGGAGGTGTAAATTAGTGTGATTTTTTTTTTTTTTGGGTGTGTGTGTGTGCTCTTTTATTTAGTTGGGATGGGACTAAGCATTTAGTCTATTTCCAATGACTGATTTTGTTTGTTTGTTTGCGGTTTATTTTTGAACTATTATTGCTCGCAGAGAAGAAATTTCAGTTTTCGTAGGTTTTTCTCTGGACGAGTTAACGCGTAAGTAAAGTCTTATTTATTGGATAATTTACCACTGACCGAATATCATACGCGCGTACTTTCTAAATTCGTTAGGTGAAGAAAGAATTATATATATAATTTTTGTGCTGAATAACTCCTCAGGTGAATGAAGTATTGTATATAATATTCATTTACTGTATAAACTGCTCAGGTGAAGGAAATACTGTATATATTATTCTTGTACTTCGTTTACACCAAGAAGAGGGCGGGGAGGGTGTAATCTCTTTAAATGGAAAAACTTGCTTAAATTGCACTCTTTCAAAATTACTGCCAGTTACGCAATAGGCGACAGCGATTACTAAATATATAAGATATTTCTTGAAAGTAACACGTATGAACGTGTTTGTATATTTGTGTGTGTACTGCAAATGTTTATCTGGGAATTATTTTGGCGTGTTGTATTAAGGGACAGGAAGGGAGCGAAATGAACCTATCTTTTGGAGGGGAGTTAAATATTCCATGAAATGTACAGAATAGTCTGAGGTGAACAACCTTTGAAACAAATTAACTAAGTAAAAAGAAAAGAAAGCTGATATTGACTTGTAAGAAAAAAAAAAAATAGCGACCTTTATTAAGTACCTATGAGTATAGCCTTTCAGCTTGCTTACGTCACAAATAATCTCACAATCATGTATTACATAAGACGGTTGTGTATATGTGTGAGTGTACGTGAAACTCAGGCGTCGTCGATCAAACATTTACGAACTGGTGCCTGGCGATACAGTCAGTACCAACTGCCTTTCGGGAAGGCGACGTTCTCTGCACAGTTCGCGACGCCCCTTTAAGGGTGACGCGCCAGCTGAAGCCACGGTGTCTCGCTGACAGGCCAATATTATTTTATTCGCCCGTCTTGTCGAGAGGCGTGACATATCGGCGTAGTGCGCGCGTGCGCCTTGTGGTTCCCGGGTAAAAGAGCTAAGGTCGGCCAAGACTCGCCCTGAGAAGACAACAACCCCCCGTAAGAGTATACTGGTAGAAAATCATCCTACTTCCTAATGAGTTTTGGTGACAGACTGGACTGTGACGACCCACAAAGACAGTGAGGCATGAGTTGTTTAGTGAGCTGGTCTGCAAGTGAGAAGATTATATTTTAGCGAAGCTTACTTAGTTTAAGGTCAAACAAGATGCAATCAAATCGCTGTGTCGGTCTTTCTCCAGTAGATGTACAAATATGATATTTTTAGTACACTTCCTATTTTATTCATGCCAAAACGTACGATATGTAATTATACGTACGTTGTGTATACGTATTGATACTGACTGAATTTATATATTAGCAAACATAATACACGTTAGTACGTAACTTATAGCTATATTATTTATGTTTTGTAATATATTCATTTTACTTCGTAAATTATGTATAAGACATACCTTATATACATACATTAGTCTTCCAGTATTATATATATGCTCCACGTGCATAATCCGTACATTATATATACATAGTACACACGATGCACATAATTCGTATATTGTTGTACAGTTTGCTAAAGTTATAAAATTACGTTCTACATTAACATATAAATTACGTCATTCATTACTTTAAAAAGTAGGTAGTACATTATGTTTATACATTATACATATTTTGTTTCACTGACTATGATTGGTCACCAAGTCCTATTCATGACTTTGCTGCTTGCACAAAAAATATTTCACACACACAAACACACACACACACACACACACACACACACACACACACACACACACACACACACACACACACTTCCTCACTCCTCCAAACTCTGTCACAGTTCCATTGGCAAGCTCGAAGTCACCTGCAAAAGTTTGAAGTCGGCACGCAGAGGGAATGTATCGCCGTAGCCCGAGAAAAACACCTGCTGGCGAATAGGTTCTTTGTGGCTCACAAAGGCAACTTTGTAAAAGTTTTTATTTATTTATTTGGGAGGGAGGGCAGTCGGGAGTACATTTACATCAGGGGTCAGGGAACTTTTTAGGGGCATTAGCCAAAATCTATTTATGTTAAATGAAATTATCCCCAGACTTCAAAGTAAACAAAAAAAACAAACTAATTGCTCTTACAATGAAGTATAACTGCTATCAAAGTCAAGAATTAATAAAAGACTTAAAAAACCACGCGTGCTGTCATAAGAATAGCACACATACAAACTTAATAAAAAGGATTGACGAAGTGAAGAATTTCATTCAAAACATCTCTACTTCAGGTTTTTGGAAAATGGTGCTGTTTCGTTTTTGATAAAACAACATCCATACAAGGGCTTTCTGCTGTCAGAGCAACTTGGATACTATCTACGAGGTCCAAACCGATTTCTGTACTTTGTTTTCAATTTCGTAAGGGTAAAAAATTCCTTGTTCACAAAGATAGGTTGTTACGAAAGGCAGCAGAATTTATGTCACTTCTTCATGTGCAATTTTGAAAGCTTTTGCTGTTTTTTTTTAAAATCCAAACAAGATGAGATATCTGTCTTGTACTGAAATTCCATGCGTGCTAAACTGTTGGAGCGAAGACCAAGAAGTGCCTCTGCCAATCCTTCAGGCTCTTCAGGCACATCAGCAATTTGACGGTTTAAGCCTTTAAGGGATTTACAACCAAATGACAGCATGTGAATCAAGCTCTGGAAATTAATCAGAGAACCGATGTTTCAGTTTGATTAGATGCCTTGTAACTGCCTGCTTGTTGTCACACAGAGATCTTCATCATCTAAATTTCTAAAAACTCCTCTAGGTTGAAAAGGCAACTATCATGTTTTGTTCCACTTTACTGTTCCAGTACAGAAGCTTTGATCAAAATGCTGATTAGCAATTTCTCTTGCTATTAAGATATTGATGTTTATTTCTTGCAATTCCTTGTTGAATGAATTCACATTCCTAAAGATGTCGGCTAAATGTGCAAGCCAAGTGGAGATTCTTAACCTATCTGCAAGGGCATGTTTTTGATCCATCAGAAAGATTTTTTAATTCAGATCTGAGAGCCCACACTCGATTCAGAACATTTCCACGTGAAATCCACTTCACTTCAGTATGAAAAAGGAGGACTGAATACTCAGCCACCCCATCCTCATAAAGCATGAAATAGCCAGTGCTTAATTCATACCCTTTAACAACATTGACAATATTGATTACGTCATTAATGACAGCAATGACAATATTGATTTCGTCATTCATGACAGCATAGACAATATTGATTACGTCATTCATGACAGCATTGACAATATTGATTGTTACATCATGCATGACATCTTTAAGGTTCTAACTGCTTCACAAGCAATGCCTGGCGATGAATCACATAGTGGGTAACTTCAAATTCTGGATTCTGCATTTTGGCAAAAGCCACTGACATGATCCAACATGGCTGAAGCTCCCTCAACAGGCACACCAAATACAGTCTTCCCACTTTAAATCAACACTTGGTGTTTTGAAGTATACATTAACCTTGCTGAAGACATCAATTCCACGAGTTCTTAACTCAAGAGGAGAACAGAACAACATTTCTTCTTTAATTGATCAGAACTCCTGTATTGAACATACGCCATCAGCTGTGAATTGCTAAAGACATCTACAGTCTCATCCAGTTGAATAGCAATATGTTTGCTGTCTTTGATTGAAGAAATCACTTATTCCCTCACATTTTCTGCTAAAATGGAAATTCTCTCTTGCAGACAAAGGAACTGAACCCAGTCGCATGGCTTTTTTTCTGGCCACACATAATTTCTGCCATTTTCACAGCTGCAGGTTTGACCAATCCTTTACCAATAGTATGTGGCTTCATTGTTTTGGGGCAACCAACCAGGCCCACTTCAAAACTAGTTCTTAATATTGAACGTTGATCAAATGTACCTCCCAAGTTGTTTTCCAATTTCTGCCTTTGAATAGCTCTTTCCAAATTTTCAAAGTATTCCCACGGTTTGGATGATAGATGTGAGTGCAACTTTTTCAAGTGTTTCATCAGCTGACTCCTTTTGAAAGACTCTGCGGTAAACGCTTTCATTGTGGCTTCATTTGTCTTTTGTCTTCTATTTCTGTGAAATCATAATTGAGGAACTCTGCCAGGTATTTCCTTTTCCTGTCTGATGCCATCTGAAGGATTAAAGTGAAAAATGATTAAAAACGGGAGTTTTTAAGCAAAGTATTGTTATACTTTGTTATAACTGTTGCGACTCAAACGGGTAACTTGTTCAAATCCTAAGTTCAGTTTGAATTATGGCAACACTCTCCATGCGTATTATAACTAATGGCAGAGTTATATTCACTTGAAAGTGTGACATTTGACAGGTTTTGTCAAATTGCGTTATCTACAGAGTTGAGGAATTAATGATAACTTTGAACTGATACCCTTAGAGAAAAATAAAGTTATCATTAATTCCTCAACTCTGTAGATAACGCAATTTGACAAAACCTGTCAAATGTCACACTTTCAAGTGAATATAACTCTGCCATTAGTTATAATACGCATGGAGAGTGTTGCCATAATTCAAACTGAACTTAGGATTTAAACAAGTTACCCGTTTGAGTCGCAACAGTTATGGTTTCATTTCCTTGTGCTTTATTGAAGTATCGAGGAAAAGCGCACATAAAATTGGTGATGTAGGTTCAATAGCTTTGAATAATAAAAAAAAAATACTGTCTTTTACCAAAATGTTCACAACTCTTTTCACTTAAAATAGTATTAAAAATTGTATACACTGCAATAGTTTCGGACTGCTGTATACTTGACGACAAGTAACATGCCATTAAATTTAACAGAAATTCATAGTTTAATTTATAAGAACTTTATTTCTTATTGAATAAGAACAACTTGCCATGGAAAATAATAACATACCTACAAATCTCAGTCAACCGGAGAAAAGGGATTGGAAAATAATAACATACCTACAAATCTCAGTCAACCGGAGAAAAAGGATTGGAAAATAATGACATACCTACAAATCTCAGTTGACCGGAGAAAAGGGATTGGAAAATAATGACATACCTAAACTCTCATTTGACCGGAGAAAAGGGATTGGAAAATAATAACATATCTACAACTCTCATTTGACCGGAGAAAAAGGGATTGGAAAAGAAAAGCAGACTAATAGCAGGAATTACAAATATGTCTCAAAGAACTTTCATAAGATTACATCACCACCAGTAATCAAGCCACGTACCTTGGAATAAATATTGAGGACCGACTGGGGCTAGCGTGCTCCTAGCCAAGGAGTCAGCATCATAACTGACGTTTTTAAGGATTAATCGAAATGTCGTCTTTGATAAGGTCATGTGACTTATTATCAAGGGGAGTTAATTTTATAAAAGTAGGAATGTATTTTTGATCTAATAAAATTAGGGGTGGGGGCAAAACAATTAATAAGCGAATGAGTTCGATGCCCTCACAATAATTTTTTTTTTCTTTTTTAGCATTCATTACCTCCCAAATTTTCATTTTTACCCCAATTAGTAAAGAGGCAACGGTCGGTTAGAGCAGAAAGTACCAGTCAGATAGTGAAGACACCATTGGTCGGTTAGTGAGGAGACAACGGTCGGTTAGAGCAGAAAGTATCGGTCGGTTGGTGAAGACATGGTTACAGAGTTGATTGCGATAAACAATTAAGTAGCTTGTTGGTGATGACATGGTTACAGAGTTGATTGCGATAAACAATTAAGTAGCTTGTCACAGGTTAGTCATTGAGGCGATCGAAAAGCATAGGAAATGTCAGAGTGATATCATCGATCAGTGAGAGACGAAATGGGACTGTGCTGATACTTTGCTAGAGAATATTGTTGCATGTTTATCTTTTGGCTACAGGTTAGTGTTATTAGTGCGGCTCAACCACCTGAACTGCATCTCATCGGCCATTGTATAGAAGGACTGTGCACAGTTCTGAAGAGAGGTATAAGTCAATTGTCAGTCAGTGACGAGCGACATAGCTACTGGTCAGTCAGTGACGAGCGACATAGCTACTGGTCAGTCAGTGACGAACGACATAGCTACTGGTCAGTCAATGACGAACGCATAAAAACTGGTTATACTAAAAAGAAGCATAGCTATCGGTCATCAGTGACCAGAAGCATATCATCGAACAGCCAGTGACAAACGGTATGGCACTGGTCAACGGTCAGTGAATACAGAGTTATACAAGCTCTGTAAGAGGTTCGTAGTCGTCGGCCCAACAGATGAGATAATGGAGTTTAGACAAGTTTTATTTTTAAAAAATGCATAACCATCGGTCGTTCACTGAGAATATCCATCGGTCATTCATTGACGATAATGTACGGCATACACGTTTTGTAAGGGAGGCTCATGTCAGTCAATGAAGGATCAAATGCTAAGTTAACTAGACTTAGGCCAGTCAATGAAGGATCAGATACTAAACTGACCAGATGCAGGCCAGTCAATGAAGGATCAGATACTAAACTGACCAGATGCAGGCCAGTCAATGAAGGATCAGATACTAAACTGACCAGATGCAGGCCAGTCAATGAAGGATCAGATACTAAGTTATCCAGACGCAGGCCAGTCAACAAGTGGCGAGTTAACTGATCCAGAATCTGACCACACGTCAATCAGGCAATGCGCTCGGTCACTGAAGCGTAGGTCATTCGCACATATAATTAACTGACTGCAGGACCTTACAGACATTTAGCAGTCATCAAAACACAGGATCAGTCTGTGACGTAGATAATAGCATGTAAAAAAATTCGCAGGGAGTGATTGGCGAAACAGTAAAATAACTGAAAAGTCACGCGCACTGAACGTGACAAGTGACTTGGAGCCTGATTTGTATAATATAACAATAATAGTAACAAAAATAATAATATTTAAGCCGGCGCTTAACAATATATATAACCACGAACCACAGGACTGGCCCACTCGTCATATCACCCCGTATTCCTTGTCATACCACCCCATACTCCAAGCAAAATACCTTTCACCCGGAATTAAATGGTGAAGAAGCATGCAACTCGAATTACTTTCAAAAATGGAATCTTTTTCTTCATGTCGCAGCCTTAGAGGAAAATGTCAAAGAGCGGCACATTTTTCAATAGTTCTTTCTTTCCAGGTCGTCTTTGCCTTCGTCTTGAACCTAACCTCTTAACCAAACAATTCATTTATACATGTGTATAGAGGGTCCCGTACGTTCTCGTCTTTAGTCAAAACCCACACTCGCTGTAACACATGAAAGAGGAGTACTGGAAAGGGCAATGTCACTAAAGGTAAATATACATAAATAAAAAAAAATATATGCGTTAACTTCAACACTTTAAAAAATATATTAGCATTAGAATTCGCGTTTGCAAAAAGTCGTCGCAGGAAGTTCAAGTTAGAGGCCATTTAACCCTTTGAAGCAGATCCATTTCTCTCTCTCTCTTTCCCACCACTCTCTCCCTCTCTCTCTATGGCATGGTTGACAGATCCCGCTACCCAAAGCGCACAAGCAAATGCATTTGTAAACTGTGAAATCAATAGTTCGCTCACAGGTAAAAGAACACAAACTGAAGCTAATGTTAAGACGTAACGACTAATGCAAAGCGACCTAAACGATTTATGATTAGATCTAATGTATTAAGAAAATAAACGGTACGTTCTAAAGATCGGAGACACACTCGGGTGGCTTATTACACGCGTGCCACCCTCTTTTTCTCGCGGTCCGATAATTGACGATCGAAGTCGCCATTAAATTATGATTTAAACCATAGTCTGATATCTAAGTTGGCAGGACATTTTTCATAATTTGCGCGTTGGTAGGTCATTTTTCTTTTCTTGTTTTGTTTTGCACGCAGCCCTGCGCGTGCGACGTTGACTAGTTATCGTCCTTTGTGGGAGTTTCTTCCCTTTGATCCATGCATATCATTCGATGGCAGAGGGTTTCCGAAATCTCCAGTCATGTTGGTAGGAACTGGTGCATGACGGAACAGTGTATGCATGTGCGTACGTGTGTTTGTGTGTGTGTGTGTGCGTGCATATTTTACATTCTCCTTACTCTTATGGGCTTACTCATATTGCGTTCCTTTAGTAAATTGTATTCTTTATAAAATGCTTTAATGACTGTTTATTCATTTGTTAAATGTCTTCAAATTCATTCTCGAAACAATTATTTATTGAAACGACAACAAGTGGTTTGTAATCTGGTTTCTTACACAATGATGACCACACACACACACACAAACACGCACGCACGCACACACCACTTAGAGTAAATAAACAAAAAACAAACAGCAACTATCCATCCCCTTGCTTGTAGAAAGTTCAACGTGACGTCACGTAAAACGAAATAGATTGTTAATCACAAATTCTTGATTCACAATACATGTGTTTGCCAAGACAAATAGACGTCTAAACAAACTCGTGATGGAGCCATGGAGGTATGGTTAGAATTACGAGTGGAAACCAACAGAGCCAGTTTGAAGACAGTAAAGTGATGGGGTTACGGTTAAAGTTACTACAGGAAACGGACAGAGCCAGTCTGAAGACAGATGGGGTTACGGTTAAAAGTTACTAATGGAAACCGACAGAGCCAGTCTGAAGACAGTTGGGGTTACGGTTAGAGTTACTAGTGGAAACCGATAGAGCCATTCTGAAGAGAGTAGAGGAAAGTGATGGAGGTATTAGAAGATAATGATGGAGGTACTAGAAGATAATGATGGAGGCACAGTTATAAGTACTACATCAGCCACGCATTAGCAACAGTGAACAGTACATCAGCAACACATCAACAGCACATCAGTATTACATCAGCGACACATTAGCAACATCAATAATTCATCAGCCGCACATTAACAACACATCAGCAGTACATTAGTCATATATTATCAACACATCAACAATACATTAACAATGCATCAGTGATACATTAGCAACACATCAACAGTACATCAAGAATACATTTGCAATACATCAACAATACATCAAAAATACATCAGTCACACATCAATACATCAGTCACACGTTAGCAACAACTCAACAATGCATCAGCCACACATTAGCAACACATCATTAGTTCATCAACAATACATCAGCCACACGATAGCAACACATCAACAGTACATCAGCACAACAAACAGTACCGATCGTACTGACAGTGTGAACTTTACCAGAAATGAAATTATTTTTTAATTATATTAGAAAAAAATGTATGGCACATTTTTTCACCACAGTCATACAAGAAGAACTGGTTTATACAAGTTATAAACCTTCCATTCAAACACTCGTGCTTAGGTCCTTGGCCATGACCTTGAGTGTTCGCGTCTGCTGCCACAGCCTTCGAACGAAATGGGCGACTGAGTTCTATGGTAAGATAAAATGCATAAAGTTATTTGCAGGTAGGCCACCCGTTTAAGTGTTATGGAATGAGGATTAGGGTACGAATGCAAGATACATTTTCGCCTCAGAATATACCGTTTATCCTCTCTCTTTTCCATTTTTAAACACCACTTGGCTGTATACACTCATTTTTAAACACCACTTGGCTGTATACACTAATTTTTAAACACCACTTGGCTGTATACACTCATTTTTAAACACCACTTGGCTGTATACACTCATTTTTAAACACCACTTGGCTGTATACACTCATTTTTAAACACCACTTGGCTGTATACACTCATTTTTAAACACCACTTGGCTGTATACACTTATTTTTAAACACCACTTGGCTGTATACACTCATTTTTAAACACCACTTGGCTGTATACACTCATTTTTAAACATCACTTGGCTGTATACACTCATTTTTAAACACCACTTGGCTGTATACACTAATTTTCGCCGTCTGGAAGCTGTTGTAAGAATTTTAAGTTTGTGCAGCTTACGTTAAATGTTTCTCTATGCTTTCTTGCTGTCTGTGTGTGCGTGTGTGTGTGTGTGTCTGTGTGTGCGTGTGTGTGTGTGTGCAAATGTGCGTGTGTGTGTGAAAGTGTGCGCGTGTGTTTGTGCGTGCAAGAGTGTGTATGTGTATATGCAAGTGTGTGAGTGTGTGTGTGTGTGTGTGTGCAAATGTGTGTGTGTGTGAAAGTGTGCGCGTGTGTTTGTGCGTGCAAGAGTGTGTATGTGTATATGCAAGTGTGTGAGTGTGTGTGTGTGTGTGTGCGCGCGTCGTTTGAGTATGTGTGCAAGTTTGTGCGAGTGTGTTTCTTTCAGTTTGACTTTTCAAAGAATTCGTATACACCCTAATGCAAACTTTATAGTTTTCTGAAGAGTTCGTCTCTATGAAAAATGTATTGTTCCTGTACAATATTGTATGACTGTATGCATAGTCCACTTTCATGTTCTTAATTATAAAAAGCTATCTCTTTGAAGTGCACAAAGGTCAAACCGAGGCGTTATTTAACTACAGAGCACATAACACGTTATTTGACTCAAGAGCAGTTAGCTGATTATTTGATTCAAGAGAAGTGAGCTGATATTTTGACTCAAGAGGAGAGAGTTGATTATCTGACTCAAGAGAAGTGAGCTGATCATTTGACCAGACAAAGCACTAAAACAATTATTTATCTGACATATACAGAACTCAATAACTGATTTAGAAACATTGATAAGACTGACTTTGGAACAATCAGTGTCTGAGAAGCAGTGATTAACTGATTGTTTAGCTTTACACGCGCGATGACCTGTTTTAAAAATGACTTGAGTGAACAGTGAGCATCCAAGTACAGAACCTCTCTTACTTAAATGCACTGAACCTATTTTTGACACATTTGTTGAAATTGAACCACTTAGTTGACACACAAGAAATGAACCAGAAATTTGTGACACCAAGCACTCACTGCAACACAAGAACTAACGCTGGAATAATTCAAGAACTGATCTTTTAAATCAAGTAGTGAAATGGTAACGGTGACACAAGACAGTGAGTCCTGTGTCTCATGGTGTGAAGTTAACACCCGATGCAAGACACGAAACGCAAATTTGTTGCATAAGCACTGAACACGTTATTTGTCGAGCACACAAAGAGCTTGACTGATTGTTTGTCAGACGAACAAAAACGTAAATTTAAAATACTTCACACTTCATTTGCCATGAAAGCACTCAACCAACTATTGGACGCGCAAGCACTGAACTGTTTCCTTTACATGGTAGCAGCAAAGCAGGGCTTTGACATGAATGCACTGACTTACAATACCACTGTGATATGGCTAAAAATAATTTTCGATAAAACTGAACCCAATATAAAACAAGAGTTTTGCATTTAAAAAGGATAAGAGAAAAGAAAGAGCAATTATGAAAGCAAACACTTCTTGTGAGACAGAAGCTGTATAGAAGGCAAATCTTGCAAAAGACACCCGTCCCCTCAACCTCCCACCACACCTTAAAGTCACCCTTCCATCCAATTTCCTTTCCTTTCACAAACACGGTACAAAATATGTTTTCAATGTAAATGGTATTTCCAATATGCCATAAACAGAGGGGTTTTTTGGTGAAAAGTTCACATTTATTCTTCAAAAGGGTATAAAATGAAAACTGAATGGTACTCTATAGTAAACGTAGTTCAGTTTCAACGCCTGCTAAGATATCGCACAAAACACCCCAGTTATTGCTTCAAACACTTAGTTATCAAAGCAAAACGTTTTTGGTAGTGGAATCAAGTCAATGACATTAATACAAGGAGAGAAAAAAATTCTTTTCTCTATTTATTTCATTTAAAAAAAAATAAATATGTAGGCTTCATGATGTAATAAAAAAACAAGGTGGCCATGATATATTTGCAAATTTAAATAAATATCAATTTTTGTTGAATTATTTCGATTTCAAATAAATATTCTTTTATTAGCACTCAAACAATATCTGTGGAAAGCTGTACAATCATGTGTACAGTTGTTACATTATGTATTACAATGAAGATAACAATATTTATTTCAATACGGACAAGAATAGCTATTAAATATTGTCAAGAATAATGATTACAGTAAAAACAATAATATTTAAAATGATTTAACAATACATTGAGCAATATTCATTACCTTTAGCATATCAAAAGTACTCATTACCCGTAAACATAATATTCTGTAAACAGGCTTTTAAAAATAACATTCTCATTAAAAACTATAATTAATCATAATTATCCTTATTAAATTAATTATCCAGTCTTTTACAGGTGAACTAATCTTTGACATATGAATGAAAAGACACTCTAGTCATGCTTCAAAATCACTAACATGCTATAATAATTATCTTCTCTTAAATTAATTAATTTTAGAAATATATGTCTATATTTGTGTGCAGATATTTTCATAATTGACATTAGTCTTGATTATTATTAACTCAAAACAATTTCAGATAATAAATTAAACAAAAATTACAAGAAAATAAACATAATTTATAAGTAAATATAATTGGCTAAAGAACTTTGATTCTGTCGGTGAATTATTCTCTTGGGCAGAAACTCTTTTTAGCTGTCTGTGCAATTTTACATATGCACCTTACACTAGCCAAGTCTACAAAGGTCTCGGTGAACACTAGCCAAGTCAACAAAGGTCTTGGTGCACACTAGCCAAGTCTACAAAGGGCTTGGTGCACACTAGCCAAGTCTACAAAGGGCTTAGTGCACACTAGCCAAGTCAACAAAGGTCTTGGTGCACACTAGCCAAGTCTACAAAGGGCTTGGTGCAAAACGTTATCATTTTACCCATGACACTCATTGCTATGACATCACACCATATAGCTCAGTACTTTGATGAATTATTATCCTAGTAACATATATGGCATTATACCACCCATGCATATTAAACTTCTATTACCCCAACTGTCTCACACAGCTCCCAGAAAATGGCCAAAATAATTCATAATCTTGCCTTAAAGCATAGTACAGGTTGGTTATACCTATCTTATTTCACTTATTAAAAGAGATATATTCAAGAATTCCATCTTTCATACCATATATGTCTCTGCACCTTCTTATTAGGTAACCCACTAGTCGTTGGAAAAAACATAATATCATGCAACAACAACAACGTTTCCTTCGTTAGGTGCAGCCATCATTGCCAGTCCAAGAAAACAGTTCTTAAATTCTTAACACTCTGCCAGCTATTTGTTTGTTCATGATATATCACATTATACACATTGTACGTATTATGACATTATACACAATGTATGTATTATGACCAATGTTCTCTTTAATGGCCGCGGCCGCGGAGCTCAGTAGAAAATGCCACGTAGAAGTTTGAAATTTCCGCGCACAAATTTTGGCAGCAAGCTCAAACAACCGCCAATTCCGTGCACACAAAGGAAAAATATTATAGAGAGCGATGGTTAGGACGTCTGGTCAGCATATATATCCATACATACTTTAAGTAAATGAGAATGTTATAACCCGCATACAAAGGGAAATAATTTTAATCACATATTTATTATAATTCAGTTAAGACTACAGCTAAAGAGGATCACTAGTAACTTTAAACTAAAAATATTCAGTACATTAAAATTAAGAATATTAAATGCATTGAAGTCAAGAATATTCTCACGTAAAAGTCAGCCAAATTCATTCCACTGAAATAAAGAATGCTCATATAAGAAAGGATGGTAATATTTATTACAGTAAACTTGACAGTTCAATTAATGTTTAGTAAAATATTCTTTATAATAAATGTAACATTAAGTATATCAAACCTACATTAAGTTTCGTAAAAGAAAATTTAGTACTTATGTGACACGTTGCAAGCCACTTAGCTAATTTAATAATAATTATTATTAATTATTCTTTCATAAATAATTTAATTTCAAGTGACGAGAATATTAATTTTAATTTATTAATGATCCTCCTACAGACACTGCTCGTCTCTCACTTGGCAGATATTAGGCGTTGTAAATGTTTTATCTATTTCCACAACATCAACCAACATTTACAGTCACATAAGGTTTCCGTGAGTGAAAAACTTCTTACAAAAAGAGAAGACAAATCCGTTTTAATTTATTTTTAGGTAAACTTCCATCCACCCACTTTTTTTTCCAACATAAGATTATCAATATCAATAGGTGTAAGAAGGTTCAATAAATTTAACAATTAATTTATTAAAAGAAAAAATCAAATACACATATTAGAAATTACAATAAAATAGAAAAATTGACATCAATATTCCATGAACCCACATTTGGATAACTATTGTTTACAGTATATATCTCTCTCTTTTTCTCTCTCTCTCTCTCTCTCTCTACACACACACACACACACACACACACACACACACACACACACACACACACACACACACACACACACACACACACACACACACACACACACATATATATATATATATATAATTAAAGTTCAACAATAGTCAATACAAATTGCAGGTTCTAATTATATCAGAGAATAGAAATGGAGTTATTAGAGGTAGGTTATTGTAAAATTTCACATAACCTGGATTAACAGCTTCAACAGTCTTTCAATGGCCTTGCAACAGTGTCACAGTGTCAAAATTTCCATGCTCAGCACATGTTTCTCATCTCATAAGTAAGAAAACACTGACAAGGTCATTTCCTCTCAACCAACTTGGTGCTTTCTCCACCATGTCAGTTTCTTGAGCAGAACACAATCACAATGGTTCTGGTACTTCTCTCTACTGATTACTTAGCATTCCTTGCTTTTGTACATGAAGAGTGCATAGCATATTCCCTGAATGCTTATACACACTGCAACAGACGTTTCAAGCTTCAAAGTCAAAGGTCAGAAGAAGGCACTTGTTCACTATAACATATAATCAAAGAGCAAACCATAGTTTCCTACTTAGCACAATATAATTCCGTTCTATCTCACATCTAATTTCTAACTTACAATTCCTGCAACAGTATTCATTATCGCCATGGTAAAATAAATATAGTGTATCAAACGATGTCACATATTAATACCCAAATCATGGGTGCAGCTTTGTTCAAGCATTTGTTGGAATAAAAGTTAATTCATTTAGTACATATTTACATAAGCACAAGTATAACATATAGTAAAATGCATCAAATGTTTCCAAGTCCATTTTCTCTCAATCAGTCAATTATACTCACCACTTAAGGCTAACAACTGCCTTCAAGCTGGACTTCTCGCTTCGTCATTCAGATTCAAAATGAATAAAGGTTATAATTCTCTACAGTCTACACTAACTGAATTTTTAAAACTCATTCCATTGGCTAGTCTCATTCTCATAAATAATAATCATTGGACAATAGGAAACTGCTCACTCAGTTTCTATTAGGTTAGCAAATCTAGAATATTCTTGCCTTGGGCTGTTTACTTCAAACTCAGACACTTTCAAACTAACACCATAAGGTCGGGTCACTCTGACAATTTAGCAGTTTATATAAAAATTAAATTTAAAAATAGGGAGAGAACTTTACTCTGTCATATTGTTCATTTGAGCAAATTAATATTCTTAAAATGAAAGTCATCAATATTCAGTTCAGGTAATAACGCCAGAAGAAAGATTTAACAAGACAAATATTACGTGAACAAACTTGTTATTTTGAAATATTGATGCACATTTATCAACTAAGATTGACGAAGAAATTGAATTAGTTACAGTGCAGATTAAATCCGTGAAAAAGATAATTTTTATTACTTTTCTAAAGACAAAAAAATACAGCAAAGGAAAGAAGTAGAGTTAGAAGTAAGTAGCCACTTAAATGAGAATAATATACAAGGGATCGGCGAGTTGTCGCTCCCACTGAGTTATCGTCTACTCAAGATAATATTTTCTTGGCCTTGCACCGGAAATATAACAAGAGGTGTTTCCAGCAGGTTCTCTTGCTTGAAGTCTATTCGCAGTCCTGTGGACAGCCAAGTAAAACAGTTCAGTGTATAACAGGCTCTATATACAACATTATTTCTTCAGAATTGTGTAGTTGCTAGTGATGTTAGTGATGTTGATGGACGTTCCCCCCCCCCCCTGCCCTCCAATGGATTAACTGGCGCCATAGTGTTGGTTCGTGAAGTAAAGAAGAAAGAGTTACGTCAAGAATGTAGTCAGTCTCAGAATGATTAAAATTAACACTAATGATGGTTTTTATAGCGTTCACATTCTGGAATCTCTAAGCTTATTAATTACAAGCGGGTGCTGACCTCAATAACTGCATGAGCCTGTTAAGTGTTATGCTTTACTCTTTTGTTTATTAAGCATTACCACATGACAGATTTAGCTGGTGCTTATGTCGTGCGATCTCCCTTATAATGTTGATTGTACATAAATAATCTTTGATCCACAAAAAAATTATTTAACAAAAAAAAATCAATTTAATTTTAATTAATTAATTAAATTTAAATTATCAGTGCGACGTCACTATACTCAATGATGTCTTCGTTGTCCTCCTCCTCATCAACATTTTCATTGTCATCGCCATCAGCATTATTATCATCATTGTTGTCGTTGTTGTCGTCATAATCAACAGCATTACCATCATCCTCATCATCCTCGTTATCACAATCATCGTCGTTGTTGTTATCACTATCACCATCGTCATCATTGTTGTCATCATCATCATTGTTGTCATCATCATCTTTGTCGTCATCGTCGTCATCACTAAACAAAACTACAACTGCCTTTCCTCAAAATAAAATCTTGTTTCTGGGTGTCTTTTAAAAAGACTTGTTTTATATTGTGAAAAACAGCTTAAGTGACATTCACAGCAGTGGCGTTTAACACTTACATACGGGGGGGGGGGAAAATTCCAGTAACACAAACAATACGGAAAAGAGGAGTAGTATACACGGCACGGATGTAACAAGAATGAAACTTTTACACATCATCCACCCTAGTTATCTTGCTTCCTTTTTAGAGATGTTTTAGAGAGACTCTACCCATTCAAATCCCCACCCCGGAAACCATTTTCGCTTTCGTTGGTGTTTCGATTCTTTTCGGTCCCATTCGGATTTCCGTGTGGATACGAGGGTCCGACTGTTATTTATGTCCCTACCGTTAACTCAGAGCATAAAACCCGTCTGACGTCGCGACGGAACACCGAGCGCCATATTTTAGGCGATGACGATTTGGCTGGTGGCACTCAAGCCCGTGGAGCCAAGAAGAATATTTACATACCTGATGGTACAAAACTGTCAGAACAGGTGCGTACAAAACCCACCATACTCCAAAGACTGGCTTGACCATGCAGCTTTGTTTTCAGGATTTTTTATTTTGTTTTTTTGACTCTAGCATTAGCGTCCGACACATTTTAAATTTTTTAATTTGAAATAAAAATGAGCTTGGTTTGTTGCCCTTGTTTTGTTTAATGAAAGCACTTTGGGGCGTGGTGACCCTCATCTGTGGAAGTAAGAGACTTACCAGGCTCGTTAAGGTTCGTTAAATATCAGTGGCAGCGTGATTAATTTGAGCTGCATATATTATTTTTAATTTTTAGTTTCACGTCTTTCGATGTACACGTCAGATGTTTGTGTTCGAATTTGCCTTCCAGTCTCGTCAGGAGGAAAAAGCAACAGCATAAAGGATGTAGACTTGAAATCAGTCAGCAAACATTCTATCGATAATACTTGCAACACAATCATGTATATAAACATATTCTCACTTTGGAGGAGCGGACTGCATAAACTCTGTCCGTACCTCTTCCAGCTCTACTACTTCAACAACCAACACTGTGCGTACCTCTTTCAGCTCTACGACTTCAACAACCAACACTGTGCGTACCTCTTTCAGCTCTACGACTTCAAAAACCGACACTGTACGGCGAACGTTAAACCTGTTTTAGTAAAATCTGGAAGTCAATCTGCACCATTAGTACCACGTTCGTCACCAAACAGAATCCCAAAGAATCGTGTGACGTCATCATACAACAATATAACTATACTTTTTTTTCAAAACGATATTCTCCATTCTTATGCCATCAGATTTACACTTCAGTCTTCTTGTTTCAAAATCAGGTGACACACACAAAAAAAAAATACCGCCACTTTATCCAAAGATTCTTTGGATAAGCAGCACCTATGTGTCCCACACTGTACTGGGTTATGACTCAAAGGTAGTTTTTTTTTGCTTTACGTCACCTGATGAAAGGCAGCGGCTGACAATTACTCACGCACGCAGACACGCATATTACTTTACCACTGCCATAAAGAGTGGTTAGGTAGTTAAGGAGTAATCAGGTTTATTGTTGAACACAAGCTTCAAAGGGTTAACGCCTGTTCTATAATTAATTAATACCACTAGGTTCAAAGTCACAGCTGACACGTGCCTATTGTTTCTGCAGTCAGCATAGTTTAACCCTTTCTCTGTGAAGTCACCGAAGGTGTGTTGCAGATATGTCATTTATTTACTGAGGCCTTAAGTTGTTTAATAATAACGGATTTGAAACGATAAACGATAAACGATAAACGAAAACACTTTTTACAAAGGGAGATTATACCTCGAACGTTTCTCTGCTGAAGAGTTACACCGGCATATCTTCCAAAATAACTGAAACAACTGAACGAACTAAAGGTGGATTTAATATCCTTTTAAAATTAAATTCATAACAGCAGTCGACACCCCTCCCCCGCCCTGAACTAATTAATATCAAAGAGATATTGTAGGGTTGGCATTTTCCTTAGTAAGAACTACGAGATGGCAATTTGATGCTCTGTAACACCCCTCTCTTCTTCCTTTCCCCCCATCTCAACCCCAACATCCACCCCACCCCTATGATACTTCGGACTCATTAAAAATGATCATTGCATCTTCCTGTTTCTTAACGCCTACAATCTTTCTCCAATACGTGACGTCAGTTCAGTCGTGAACACGCAGGAGAGAAAATATGTCGCTGACTCAGCGAAGCAGCGTCTGCAGAGAGAGAGAGAGAGAGAGAGAGAGAGAGAGAGAGAGAGAGAGAGAGAGAGAGAGAGAGAGAGAGAGAGGTCAACTTCCTGAGAAATAAATAACCTTAAAGACCAGACTAAAACACTCGACACAACATTGCTGTGAAACAATTGCCGATTATTTCCCCTTGGCGGTCGCTGCTGTCCTCAGGGCGCCAGCATCTCACGTGAATATAGTCTTCCGGAACAGTGTTGTGTTAACATGAATGTGGACCGAGATCCAGTACGTTCTGCCCCGCCCTTGGGTTCTTTCGCTGGGTATCAGTGACGAATTGCATTTGTATTGTCTTTTTACACTGACCCATACTGCTCCGAATGCAATACATTTTAGTTTTGACGTTGTTACGTCATTCTGCGTGCAATCTAGAAAGAGATGAATTCAAGTTAGTCCGGTTCAACATGCGATCTTATGTGTTGGAGATTTATGTTGGTTTTCAAAGCACCTTTTGTCTCTATGGAAAACAAGAAAGAAATGGGGGTGAGAGGTTGAGTGGGGTGGTGGGTAGTTGTTGAAAAGGTGGAAGGGAAATTTGTGCTTTTCTCTTTAATTGTAGCAGTACCACCCGTGATAACAGAGCAAGTAACCAGACAGACACGACACGTTATTTTAAAACTGAAGAAGTTTACACCTGTTTGTACTAGAATTTGTGTTGTGCTTGATGTTATATCTGCTGATCGCCTTTCAAAAAATATTTTGTTACTTCTGTTGTTACACACCATCAGTCCACCAATCTAATTTTAGCATATGTCCCCAAGCTGCCTGCTTATCAGTGAGCCTCTCTTCACGGAACTGCCATTTTATTTTCAGAACAACCTACTTTTTATATTTTATTTTTAGAACCCTCTTTTTTATTTTTTCATTTTCTGATCCAACGTTTTATTTCTTTTTAGAAACTACTTAAAAAAGCTTTAGGATCCATATTTTATTTGTTGCTTTCAGATCTAACTTTTTATTTTATTTTTAGAATCTACATTTTATGTGTTATTTTTAGGACCCACTTTTTATTTTTTTGTTTTTGGAATCCACTTTTATTCATTCTTTTTAGAAACCATTATTTATAATTTTAATTTTAGAATTGATTTTTCTATTTGTTATTTTAGAATCCAATTTTTTATTTTTATCTTTAGATACCACTTTTTAATTTTGATTTTTAGAACCCACTTGGCTTGTATGTCTGAACCACTTCTTGCATTCCGCTTGTTTCTAATTTACAGTCATACATTTTGCTTGGCAATTAACACCTTATATTTTGCATTCTGTTAGCTGAAGATTTTGTGTCCTTCTGTCTTCCGGAAATGACGTACCTTACATTTTGCACCTTGCTTGCTTATAATCTACATTCCTATCTTCTGCATGGTTACAACATCTCAGGTGTTGTACGTTCTGTCTGCTTGTAAACTGCTGTCTTACATTCTGCTTCATAATAACAGATCGTGTTTGTTCTATTCTGTTTGCTTGTAAACTTTTGTCCTACATTCTGCTTCTTTTTAACAGACCTTAAATGTTCTATTCTGTTTGCTTGTAAACTGCTGTCATACATTCTGCTTCGCTGTAGCAAACCTTAATTGTTCTATTTGTTTGCTTGTAAACTTCTGTCCTACATTCTGCTTCTTTTTAACAGACCTTAAATGTTCTATTCTGTTTGCTTGTAAACTTCTGTCCTGCATTCTGCTTCATTATAACAGACCTTAAATGTTCTATTCTGTTTGCTTGTAAACTGCTGTCATACATTCTGCTTCGCTGTAGCAAACCTTAATTGTTCTATTCTGTTTGCTTGTAAACTGCTGTCATACATTTTGCTTCGCTGTAGCAAACCTTAATTATTCTATTATGTTTGCTTGTAAATGCTGTCCTACAAAGTGCTTCGCTTTAGCAACCCTTAAATATTCTATTATGTTTGCTTATAATTTGCTGTTCTTAATTTAACCTACCCAGCGACGCACATATTTTTTGTTTGTTTTTGTTTATATATCCTACATTCTGTTTCGGGCAAAAGTAATTCTAAGAATACTGAAAACATAGTACTTATTAATTTTAATTTTATTTTGCGTCGATTGCATAATTATAATCTACGTGAGTTCTTGAGACCGAGTGTGATTGCTCAAAACCTGTGAGTGATTGTGCATTTCTCACTTGTGTAGATTTTCACTGATTACTTCTGGATATTTAATCTAAAGTAATTTTTGGCAATGCATACTAGTCTCTTTTCTCTCTTTTCTTGCTGTTGTTGTACATTTCTTTGAAATTATGTTAGTGCGTTGGCAACAATAACAGCAAAAATAAAGATGTAACTAAAGCTTAAAAGCACAAAGATAGATCTATTTTGATAGATCTATTTTGCAAGCAGAGTGGAAAAAAGCAAAAATAGATTTTATGCAAGCAATGTTTAAAAAACGCTAAGACAGATTTTATGCAAGCAATGTTTAAAAAACGCTAAGACAGATTTTATGCAAGCAATGTTTAAAAACGCTAAGACAGATTTTATGCAAGCAATGTTTAAAAAACGCTAAGACAGATTTTATGCAAGCAATGTTTAAAAAACGCTAAGACAGATTTTATGCAAGCAATGTTTAAAAAACGCTAAGACAGATTTTATGCAAGCAATGTTTAAAAAACGCTAAGACAGATTTTATGCAAGCAATGTTTAAAAACGCTAAGACAGATTTTATGCAAGCAATGTTTAAAAAACGCTAAGACAGATTTTATGCAAGCAATGTTTAAAAAACGCTAAGACAGATTTTATGCAAGCAATGTTTAAAAACGCTAAGACAGATTTTATGCAAGCAATGTTTAAAAACGCTAAGACAGATTTTATGCAAGCAATGTTTTAAAAACGCTAAGACAGATTTTATTGCAAGCAATGTTTTAAAAACGCTAAGACAGATCTTAAGCAAACAATATTCAAACGCGCTTAGATACTTTCAAATTACGATGCTGCCGATTGAATGCATAAAGAAGTGGTTCAAATAGTTTATTTTTATTTATTTTTATCCTTTTTTTTTAAAGAAACAATCAATCCACTAAGCTCAGCATCTGCTGTAAAGTTAGGAATCAACAAATACTGAATCTGTGACGACAAACATAAATAGTGGTTGCCATTTAAAGGCTTTAAATTTAAGATGTATTATGTGCTGAGATAGATTTCACTGGTCGATTGATTATCCGATGGATTATATTCATTTGATTAATTGATTTGAAGAATCGATTGATTCTGACTGATTGATTATTTGATTGATTAATCTATTTTTCTTATCATCCATTTCGAACACTCGCTGATTTTGCGCCAGTTGCGTGTACGCACACTTGAGTTTTGAGAAAGACCGAGAGAGACCGAGAGAGACCGAGAGAGACCGAGAGAGACCGAGAGAGACCGAGAAAGACCGAGAGAGACCGAGAGAGACCGAGAGAGAAAAAGGAAAGAGAGAGAGAGAGAGAGAGAGAGAGAGAGAGAGAGAGAGAGAGAGTGAAGAGTCCTAGAGAGATAATTGAGAGCTGAGAGAGCGAAAGAGAATGAGAATCGACCGTGGGAGAGGGAGAGACAGAGAGACCTAGAGAGCGAGTGAGAGAGAGACCGTGAGTGAAAGACCGAGAGAGTGTGAACTAGAGAGCGAGAGAGACCGAGACTGAGAGAATGAGAGACCAAGAGAAAGAGTGAGGAAGACGAACGAGAGACGAGGAGAAAGAAATTATAAGGAAAAAGGCCATAACCACAGCCTAAAAGCTAGTCTGTTCGTCTCTACTTGTGCTTATGCATTTTATGAGCGGTCTTGCTTGAATGGACATTGTCGCTTTATCCCAACATGATTTACTTTTACAGGTCTTTAAACAAATGTCGCTTTATCCCAACATGATTTACTTTTACAGGTCTTTAAACAATTGTCGCTTTATCCCAACATGATTTACTTTTACAGGTCTTTAAACAATTGTCGCTTTATCCCAACATGATTTACTTTTACAGGTCTTTAAACAATTGTCGCTTTATCCCAACATGATTTACTTTTACAGGTCTTTAAACAATCTACCCAATGTGACGTCTATACTGCCTTCCACTGGACTCGGTGCACCGTCAACACAAAGGACGTCAATTGTGCATAGCAAGAACGATGTCATTTGATTTCAAAGTTCACGGATTGTACGTCTACGGATTTGTAGGCTAGCGTAGACAAGGTACAATGACACCTTGACATTAGTCTATGGTTTGTACAGTTGAAGGACCAGTTACACTTTGACCTCAAATAACGTGTATTTTTTTTCTAGTGTAGGTGGAACTTTGTTAAATGTGAACCAGAAGATCATTAAGAATATTGACTAGCTTTATACAATTATACGCTTTTCTCGAATGTTATTTCCACCTCTGTTTACCCGCTTAATATTAAGCTATATAAAGCGGTAGTTTCCCTAGGCAAACATTTACTCATGGAAATATCTAATAGGGCCACTACTTTTATCTAAACCACATAAGTAACAGTAGAATTCCGTTTAGTATGCAATAATTCAGATGCTAGGAGATGAACAAATAGCATTGAATAGATATCTATAAATCAAACAGTAACACCAGAAGACAAAATAATACTTACAGGAAAGCCAGGAGTAAGTTACCGCCAATGACAATTCTTCAACCTCCTTGTATTACTCAGTTTTACGGACTCCAGCCTGCCTTTCCCTAGAGACAACAAAACTTAACATGGTTTCTGAGCTTACAGATAATGCGAGCGATAATTGTGTTTCTGGTAGGACTTACTCTTCCTGGCGATCTCTGGTTGATCACGTGAGTTTCACACACGACTTTCACACACTACCCAGTGCTAAACTCTTGTGTATGTAAAGGTGTTCTGCCCGTTTTGAGCAGTAGAAGTCAGACAATCCATTCGATATCTAAGAAATATTTTATGCTTTCATTAGAACACACACACACACACACACACACACACACACACACACACACACACACACACACACACACACACAGAGGAATAACACTTTATTCAATCATGATAATAATTTATAGTAAGGAGGAAGGCCCCACAGGAACTCTACAGAAACTGAGAACATCAAGAAGATGAAAAGTTTCCACGCAATTCCTGTGGGGAAAAGAAGTGATCGCTACAACAACAACATGATAATACATAACATATTTTTTTATGTAAGGAGATTTACCTAACGTGATTGCACAGTTGCAAATATGCCGACCAGTCATCAGTCAACATGATCATTACAAAAAGTACTTTCTTATTATAAACGATTATCATCATCATCATCATCATCGTTGAACATATCTGTGTGGCAATAGCACCAATAACAATTGAAATCAAATTAATAAAGGAGTTCCTAGTAAATGAAAGTGAGCTGCTGTTCTAAGTATGGCGACAAGAGTGGGTTGAATTAACAAAGATCAATTTTATCCCTTTACGGGTACCGTGACTCCCCCTACAACGTAAAGATTAAAAAAAAAAGTATTAAAAAAATTGCGTTTGACTTAACGGTGATTAATAATGGTTATGTTGTGCATACAATGAGTTGTTGTCGCCCCAAAATCTGAACCCTCCCTCGTTTCTGGGGGCGTAGTGCACTGATAAGAAGGTACTCGGGGTCATCACAACAGGCGACGCACCTCCTGGCTAAGATTGGGGTAACGTCTAGTAACGTGAGGGTGGGTTGGGGTAGAGAGTTGGTGTCGTACTATGTATTAGTGAGTTTGTGTTCGTTTTATTGTGAGACAGGGGTAGTAAGCTATAACAGAACTCCGTCTTCGTCATCACAAGTATGTTATTATAGAAAATTGTCACAAATAGGTTATTATAGAAAATTGTCACAAATAGGTTATTATAGAAAATTGTCACAAATAGGTTAAATTATAGAAAATTGTCACAAATAGGTTATTATAGAAAATTGTCACAAATAGGTTATTATAGAAAAGTGTCACAAATAGGTTATATTAGAAAATTGTCACAAATATGGCATCGTCGCCACAAATATGGTATTGTCATCACAACTATGGTATTGTCAACACAAATATGCATTATCATAAATATTTTATTGTCATCACAACTATGGTATTATCAGCACAAATATGCATTATCATAAATATAGTATTGTCATCAGAACTATGGTATTATCATCACAATTATGGTATTGTCAGCAGAAATATTGTATTACTTTCATCACAAATATGGCATTATCATCAAAATATAGTATTTTTGTCATCACAAATATGGTCTCTATTTCTAAGCTTAATAATTATATATTTGTTGCTAATGTTCATGATACCCAACATTGGGCACTGTTATGATAATATTTCTGCAAAAGTCAAATTAAGTGCAGCACTAAGTTTCAGGCATTTTTCATCTCTAGAACTCCTTTCTCTCCTACACACATTCTCAACTTACAAATCCTGAAGAAATATGGCATCGATCAAAATTCACAAGTATAATGTACAACGTAATCAGATTAGTGAGCATATAAATAATGGTTCAATTACATAGTCATAAAGCATTCTCCAGTTTAAATCATAGATCAATAGCAAACATTTACAAAATATTTCTAAGTCCATTCTTTTTTTTAATCAGTTAGTTAACTTGCCATAAGCTAACAATAAGTTTTATGACAGGACTTGAGTTATGCCAAATTCAATGTAATTAGAATATAGAAATTTCTTCAACAAAGTAACTTTCAGACTGTCCTATTGGATGACATTGTTATGAACAAGTGCAAGACTATTCGTCAGAAAAACTACTCATCCGCTTGGAACTGGTTTGGACTGCATCAGGAAGCAAAACAACTCAGTGATTACAAATTATCATCATAAGCAGTGCCCACGGTAGGATCACGTTAACTTTAGCAGCAAATATATAAATAAATAGTGAAAAACAGCGACAAGCGACTTTCTTAACTTCTTCTAGTACTATTTTTACTTCTACTTCTTCTAGCACTATTTTCACTCCAACTATTTCTAGTACTATTTTTTACTCCATCTACTTCTAGTACTATTTTTTACTCCAACTACTTCTAGTACTATTTTTACTTCTACTTCTTCTAGCACTATTTTCACTCCAACTACTTCTAGTACTATTTTTACTCCAACTACTTCTAGTACTATTTTCACTCCAACTACTTCTAGTACTATTTTCACTCCAACTACTTCTAGTACTATTTTCACTCCAACTACTTCTAGTACTATTTTCACTCCAACTACTTCTAGTACTATTTTCACTCCAACTACTTCTAGTACTATTTTCACTGCAAATACTTCTAGTACTATTTTCACTCCAACTACTTCTAGTACTATTTTCACTCAAACTACTACTTCTAGCACTATATCCACGTCTGTATTTTACTATTTTTACTTTTCTTGAACGATATCTCAAGTGACGTGCTTTATTATTATTATTCTTAATCTATCTATCTATCTATCTATCTATCTATCTATCTATCTATCTATCTATCTATCTATCTATCTATCTATCTATCTATCTATCTATCTATCTATCTATCTATCTATCTGTCTGTCTGTCTATCTATCTATCTATCTATCTGTCTGTCTGTCTATCTGTCTGTCTGTCTGTCTATCTATCTATCTATCTATCTATCTATCTATCTATCTATCTATCTATCTATCTATCTATCTATCTATCTATCTCGTAAAAGGTGTTCTTTACTCTTATTATATATCTACCTAACCGAGAAAGCCAAATCAAACACTCTGAATATAAAATTTCATAACATCTGTTTAAGGGAGGTAACCAAATAAGAAATCGCCGGTGTTCTGAAGATGTCTTTTTGAAAGAAACCAAACAAGACATTATTACACCCTTGTCCACATATTTACCCCTTTCGTTCACTCAAGAAACCCATTAAGTAGACTTAATACCACATATTTGCTTGAGTAATCTGAAAGCACGCCAATGCCTTTTATTTTTCTAGCGGAGACGTTTACCATCGGTTCTTCTCGTGTTTTAAATAATACCCACACCACTCGACTTGCGGTGTATGCTCACGGCTTCAATCTCCCACCATTTTGAAAAGTAAAAAAAAAAAACCGCCACCAAACAAACCCGCTGGATTACTGAAGCCGGGGTAGGGTAGGGGTGAGGGGGGGGTAAGGGTAGGGGGGATTCTTCTGGCTTAAAACACTATCAGAAGTCAATTGAACTCGCACTCTTTCCACCCCTACCCCATCAACCCCAAGAGTATCTCACTTCAGTTTTTTGTTGTCTCATTTTGTATGTGTGTATGTTGGAGTTTGTGTGTGCGTATGTTTGTGTGTATGTCTGTCTGTATGTGTGTATATGCATATATGTGTTCGTGTGTATGCGTGTGTGCGCCCGAGTGTGTATGTGTGTTTGATGGGGCGGGGATGCAGATTTATTTTTATATATAGAAGCAAAAAATATGAGCGAGATCTCTGGACACGGCTGACTAACAGCCTACAGCTAAAATGGGAAAGAAAAACGCGAGACAATAGATGAGTTGAAAGGAGATAAGAAAAATGTCCCTTATTCTAGTGTTTTTGAATACGGGTAGTCAGGCAGACATGAAAATAGTCTGGCTAGAAAAGCCAGAGTTTTGTCGCCACGGAGATCTTTAAGAAATTCCATTCAGATTGGATGATCGAAGTTCCATCGGCTCCTTGTAGGCAGATCGAGGAGATGGATACTGAGCAAGCACCCTAGTTTGCTCGGCAGCTCGTGTTCGAGTATCTACCACAGTGTTCTGGTGAACACAGACTTATCAGGAAAATCTGTTTATTGAAGCAACCTGATCTACGTCGCTTTGTGGTTGGGAGTATGTGTGTGTTTGTATGTGTGTATGTGTATGTGTTTGAGTATGTGTGTGGGTGTGGGTGACAGAGAGTGAGGCCGCACTTGAAGTTTGAGGTTAGTAAACTTTATTTTAGAAATATTTCCTTATTAGTGATTCACATAATATGAATAAGCTAAATGTTATATTAAACAAAAACTATTTTGCTTTCATTTGGATTATGTATTTATAGAGGTTATGTATGCAATGTGCAATGTGCAAATTAAAAAAAAAATTAATAAGTTAATTTACTGATTATTCCTGATCAGTTTATTAATTATTTAGAAGTCACTTACAATTGATTGTGTTTGTGTTTTCATAATTTGTATACAGTTAATATTTTTAATATTAATAGATTAATTAATTAATTAATTAATTAATATTAACAATTTGTATATAATTTGTAAGTGAAAATATAAGAACAAATCCACATAGTGTAAAATTAAACATTTCTGTAAATGGAGCGTTTGTCACTATGTGTGACAATAACGCCACATAGTTAATGGTTATTATTATTAATTAATCACCCATAACTAATACAAGTGATGAGAATCTTAATTTATGTTATTAATAATTCTCCAGAGAACACCACTCATCTCTCACTTGTAAACATTTTCTCTCTTCCATAACATTAATGACAAACGTTTACCTTCACACAATATTCCCATAGGTGGAAAACGTCTTATCAAAGGAGAAGATAAATCCGTCTTTTAATCTATATTTAGTGAGCACCCATCCACCCACTTTCTTCTCCAGCATATGGTATTAATATGTGTACGGTCAATAAATTTAAAAGTAAAGTAAATCGATTAATGCTGGACAATCATTCAGTTTATCCTAGCATAGACATAAATTAACATAAATACATAATCAAGTTCATGGACATCATCACGGAAATGAGAGTAGGGTTTCAGAAAAATAATTAAAGTAAATGCACATAACCTTTTCAAAGATGGCGGCTATCTTTGGCGCACGTTCACAATCACGTGGTTTGCAACCAGTCACTGTCTTTCTTATTTATGTGAGGCCCCATGTGTTCCTTCTAGAGGTATCTTACACAACTGTTCCAGAGCCTTCCAGGAGCTCACCAAGCACAACCTAGAGAATCGTCCTGAATTTCACACGAGCTATCGAACACACAATGAGGGATGTTCTTAAATTTCCATGTGCGTTTATCCAACACACCAAAAGAACATTTAAAATAATCTTTATGAATTCTTGAGACCAAACTCAAGCTACCATTTCCGCCATATTGACTCTCGAACAGAATTCACAGGAATCAACTGTACTGATTCATCTATTTAATACCACAAAACATCCATCTACTTTCTTTAATTTATTTAATGTATTTTCCGCCATTGACTTTATTTTATTACTTATCCATGTACTATCAATCAGTCTATACATATATTATTACAAATCAGTGACTATTATAGATGTTAGTTAAAATGTTTAATCCTTGTTACAGTTTAATTTTGTCAGTAAATTAAAATACAGTCATTTAATTTTCGACAATAATTATACCAACATTTAAAATAAAAAAAATTCATGATTAAACGATTGTTATGAAATGTTCGTTTTGAATATTGGCCTTTGGTGTGGGAATAAACGGATCGCATTGAGCGTTGACCTTGGGATTAAACGCTTCGCATTAAAAACATTTTTAAAAAAAATCTTAGCAGATTCCTTGAGTCAGTCACCTTCTGGTTACAGGTTATGCATACGCATTAATAAACAAATAAAGAAAGTGATTAATTTTTTAAAAAAATGTTTTTCCATTCATTGATGAATACCTTTTCTCTTTCACAAATTCCCCTTCCCTAAACGGACACCTGCCACTACCGCCCCCCCCCCCCCAAAAAAAAAAAAAAATACCCCCCTGAATCAACAAGTGATGTAGTACACAAGAATGACTGTAGATCTACTCTGATTTTCATCACAAAACTGCTTGCATAGAGCTGACGGCCATCTCCTGTCATGCTAACCAGGGAAAGATTTCACTTGACAGTTGACGCGAGGCTTCTGTTGCACGTGCTGTCAAGTTCTGTGCTCCCGTGGGCGTAAAGCCAGCCATACGTGACGCCAGACATGGACTGGAGATGTCCGTGTCGGTGCCTTTCACACTTTTAGCACCTGAAGTAGCAAACACTACAAGATAAAATGTCGAGTCTGGCGTAGTGTTGATATGATTTCAACGTCTCCCGCAGCATGATGGAGTGGGTTATCATGTGCGTTTCGCAAATAGGAGATAGGAAACGGACGTCACCACCGCCTACCCCGATTCGTCTTGTTGCCTGCATTTCTACCCGTTTACCCTTGTTTCTCTTTCCCTCCGCGCACCCACTCTAGCACAAAGACATACTTGCGCACAAACCCACACAGAGACGTGGAACAAAAATGCACAAACACAAACAAGCGCATGAAAAGATTTTGCAGTGGTACGCTCAGATACACAAACTCACGTGACAGTTGCTAATCTGTCGTTTGAAACAAACACACTATAGTTGTTGGGTGTGTGTGTGTGTGGGGGGTTTAGGGAAGTAGATTTCTGTTTAGCTTAATCTCTATTTTATATTACATAGTACAAGATGTTTGTTGTAGTTCAGGAAGTATCATTTTTTGTTTTGTTTTTATCCTGCAATTGCAGCGTTTGTCGTTAGTGAATAATGTTTATTAACTGCACACATGAAGAGTCAATTAAAGCTGAAAATAGATATCTTCAATTTGGCATTAAGGTTCATGATAGAAAAGCTCTCAAAAAGAGTTGCATGACAGAACACACGACTATATAATCAGGTGGCAGGCTTTCATATTTTCATTGTTGCAGTTATTCGAAAATATTACGATGACGACTGTTAACGGTAGCATCAACTCTGTCAAGTTCATCGACTTTCACATCTATAAAGCATTCGTGGTACACAAGTGTTTGTGTCAACGCTTAGCAGTTCTGCTGAAAATCCGGATTTTAAACAACAACACCATCATAACGGTATTACTGAACAAGTGCTTTATGGAATAGACAGAGCCGAAGAGGCAACGCTAGAGACTCCAGAGACCTACATAGGCGAGTGTGTCGACAAACACCTAGCTCGCTGGTGGTGACCGTAGTGGTCCAACGTGTTAAGATCATGCTGGCTTTGTCTCCTGCATGACAGTCCCCTAGCTTACTGGTGGTGACCGTAGTAATCTAATCTGTCGAGTAAGATAATGCTGGTTTTGTCCCCTGCATGTTGTTTGCACTAGTGATCATTTTGCCTGGATTTATTTTTTTGCTGCTTTTTAAAACTTAAATGCTCTCTCTCTCAGCTTGTGCCCGCTTGCAAAAAAAGATAAAACCAGAACGAAAGTGAAATTATAGTTCCAACAAAAGTAAGAACTGTTTCTTTTCCTTTTTTTTTTTTTTGCACTGCAAGACACAAACCTCTCTCATTTGTTGTCATATGTATTGTTACGCGAAGTTATTTTAAAGGGTAAACTGCCCTTGGAGAATTAAGTGTGGATACCTATTTTGGAAATAGACATACACACACACACACACACACACACACACACACACACACACACACACACACACACACACACACACACACACACACACACACACACACACACACACACACACACACACACAAACACACACGCACAAAATGAGACCTTATAAATAGCTTCTTACAGATAGTCACCACTCTAAACTAATTTACATCCACACGCAAGAAGCCGTGATTTCAGGTTAAGACACACTTCTTGTCATGCACTTTGTATATGGTCTCTTTGTACTCACGCGAGTACGTGAGTCATTGAAATGAGTATATAGATTTTTTAGCGTTTCCAACATTGATTTGTGCTTTCCTCAACCTTTATGTTTAAAACAGTAACCTGCATGATTGTCGTATTATATTGGATTCTATCTATCTATCTATCTATCTATCTATCTATCTATCTATCTATCTATCTATCTATCTATCTATCTATCTATCTATCTATCATCTATCTATCTATCTATCTATCTATCTATCTGTCTGTCTGTCTATTTCTCTATTTGTCTATCTATTAAATTATATGAAAATGTTTCAGTCATTCCAGTGTTAATGTAACGCGCGATTTTGTTACAAAAATACATAAACATTACCTAGCAACATGTCACAATTTGCCAATAAAAGAATATCGATCGTACGTACATGATTGCGAGTAAATGACATCGATAAATAATGCTGCATGCCTTTATTCCTATTCGTGTAAGAGTATTGCACATTGAAATGGAATGCACAAAGCGACAGGATGAATTTATTTTCATCGTAAATTAAACTTGAAACCGCAAGTGAACGGAATGTTCAATCAGATTTAGGCCGGGTACTAGACCTTTTTAATTCGAGTTGACGTCATCGCACGCGCATGACATTTTCCTTGGATTTAAGTGCTATGGCAACGAGCTTTAAAAGGAAGTTTCAAGAAATGTTTTAAATACATCCTGTCTTCTTTAGACGCCGAATTTATGTTTGTAATCGTGCTATACATGCAAAGTGGCTCTGACTTCAACAGATAGTTTTAATAATGAGTCCTAATGGAACCAGTGGCCTACAACAAAATAAGTTGTGTGCAACCTAACTTCACCTTCCCTAATAATGTGTGCATGTGCATTTCCAGAACTTGCTGACATTCATTTCATCAGTATTATAAAGGGTAACCCGTCAAATGCACGATAGGGTTAGGTTATGGTTAGGTTAGGGTTAGGGTTAGGGTTAGGATTAGGATTAGGGTTAGGATTAGGGGTTAGGGTTAGAGTTAGAGTTAGGGTTAGGGATAGAGTTAGGGACAGAACGCGTCGTCGCGCTTTTGTCCATCGCGATTTTGTCGGCGCGCATTTGTCGGGGCGCGCATTGGTCGGTGAACCTTATAAAGTACAAGTTCCCGAGGAGCTAGACATTGGTCTTCACAGCTTTTAATCTGGGTTGAGATATCAAGTTGGCTTACTTTTGATGATCTTGAGATGGGACGAGGGAGTGTAGATATCATAATCTTGGTCTAAGCTTTTAATTCAGGTAATATTTTAACAAAACATATCCCTGCTGATGTTAGATGAAATCGATAATTACTTGCCCAGAGAAGCCAATGAGGAGGCAATGTATTTGACACAACGTACTCGGAAGAAAGACCCATGCTTAATCACTCACTCTTGGGAGGCCTGATCAGTCGTGAACATAGCAGAACTTGATGAAAACTTGATTAACCCAGTTTAGGCTCCGATGTCAAGAAGCACTGTGGCTTATCACTCTGGTGTCAAGAAGCACTGTGGAACCTCAGAGAGGCTTATCACTCTGGTGTCAAGAAGCACTGTGGAACCTCAGAGAGGCTTATCACTCTGGTGTTGCGAAGTATGACAAATTTTCATGGCTAATCACGCTGTAGGTCAGCGATTAAATTCACCCTGCAACTGCGATTTGTAGGACATTAACGATTGGCTTAAAGAAATCCGATGTTTGAACACCTGGTATAGTGGTTACAATATTTTTTTTGAATGAGTTTGTGAAACGTTTACATAAATAATAGAGGGACATAATATCACCAATCTGCGAATGTCTCTTATGATTGCAAATCCGTTCCTCTCTCTCTCTCCCTCTCTCTCTCTCTAAGACTCTGCCTCTCTGTATCTGTCTGCCTGCCTGTTTGTCTCTCTATCTATTGCTGAAAATAATTTGAGTATTGTAGATACACTTACTGGAAGTCTCATATTCGGAACCCAGAAATTGGACAAAACAAGAGAGTACAGAAAGAGACTGTCATAGCTCAGTACTAGTTAGGAGACTAGATCGGAAAAAGATTGCAAAACCAAACCCTAGTCGGTACGCGTTACAGGATTCGTTACATTCTCAGGAAAGCTTTGCGTTGAATACTATAGACGACGTACGAATATTTGAGTACGCACGAATTTCTACAAAACTACACATCTCTTCTTTCCCTAATACTTTTTAATACTGAATACTTTAATACTGAATTTTTAACCTCTAACGAGTTACAACTCCAGTCAACCATGAGACTGTTTCTCATTTTTCTGTCAGTCGCCTATAGCGACATCCGGGTATCACGGGGTGACGTTTTATCATCGATCTCCTAGTTAAAATTACAAGCTGTATCATATTTTTCATTACGGCCTTTACTTCTTTGAAAAGAGAGTGAAGATCAAGTTTAAAGTTAAGTTTACTGCCTAGTCGTGAATATTCAATTATTTGTCTATAGAAATCTCGTCATCATATAGAAATTGAACGTACTGCATAGTGACACGTTCAGGTTTATTTTCCTATAGAAGTAACTTCCTTATACATTACGAAACTGGACATGTTGCGTGTAGTGTGCTAGTGATTCTGTCTGTATGTCCAGAGCTTACGTGCGACTTTCAGTCTTAGGACGTTCTCGGTCCTGGATAGTTCTTTAGGGACTTGGTTCCCCTCACTATATTAAGGGATCCAAACCGCACTAGATGGATTCCTCACTCTAGAAGCAAGCAACTCCCAAAAATGCAAAACAAAACAAAAACAAGGTGTGGTTTTGGATCAGATATTTTTGCCGTCATAGTCTGATCGTCGCATCTACTTATGTAGAACTTTTCATGGTACGAAAATGATTCACCGAAATCCGGAAATCAGAAATAAATCTAGTCCGAAACTTTCTGGACAAGAAGACGTCCGTTGTAATTATTTATTTTTGCATTATTCGTACATCCCGAATAAAATAAAAAAAAAAAAAATAAATAAATATGTTATGTAATGCATAGACGACTAGACAAAATCGTACAACAACTGAGCGTGGTGGCAAACGTCACTGTGAAGGAATTAAAAAAAAAAACTTTTTTGACATTACTGCCTGTGTATTGACTCAGTAGCGTTAATGATAAAACTTCTTTTTTTTTTTTAATTTACTTGAGAAAGAGATTAAAGGATTAACAGATCGGCTCGCCCGAGTCGTGCTTGCGAATACAAATATTACATTGAATGAATCGAACGTTTGGCTACGAAGGACCGACCACTCTGTAAAAATGAATTAGACTTGAAAAATAAAATCCACAAAACAAGCAAACTAAGCAGAATTTTATTTTAAAAAAAGATTTTTGAGACAGATTATCGTTTTGTTTTAAATGAAGAGTCAAATAAAACCAAACTAGAACTAAAAACTTAAAACAGCGCAAAATATAGCTAATGAAGAGACATTACTGCACTGCTTGATTATCTCCACTTGTGTATTTAAAAAATAAATGTCGTCGTTAGTTGATATTAGTTCTTGAACATGTTTCTTTTTAATACCACGTGACTATTTATTCAGGAAATCATATTCAAATATAAGAGAGGACTAATTGTTTTATGATAAAAGAAGAGTAAATTTGATCTTGGGAATAAAATTTTTTAAAAGAACAGTACATTTATTCATGAGATTAACACTGCTCAAGAACAGTAAGTTTGTTCATGGTAAATAACTGTGCTAGATGAACAGTAAATTTGTTCATTGGATTTAACAATGCTCAAAAAACAAAACTAACAGTTGTTTTGCTGATTGAATCAAAGTGCAAGATAAAGTACGGAAATAAAAATATATTTCACTCTAATATCTAAGGAATATTTTATGTTATCTAAAGTCCATGCCTACAACATATTCATTTGTAAAGGTATTATCCATTCTTTTGCTACAAAAATATTTCTTTGATTATGGTCTCTTTGTCGATACGAACAAAATTTCAACTGCTGCATACTAATTCATTGTGGGTTCCCGATTTACTATTGGTTCAGTTAAAATAGCCAGAGGAATAGGTCATCGTACTTAATGACATTATCAAGATGACATTTGTTTTTACGTTACTGGGTTTTATGTTGCCATTATGCTATTATACTTATGTGGCCGTATGATTACATAGGTTTTTTTATTTTGCTTGGTTTTTTTTTTTATATCATATTATTTGTTTGTGACGCCAACGCCAATAATATAACCATGATTTTTAATTAATTAATTAATTATTAGCATGATCAGGAGACTGTGAATTAAAAAAACAACTACAAAGTAGATATAAAGTATAGAATAACTTTCAAAGGACGCTTAGACACTTTTTGCAACACCAACCGCTCTTCTTGCACCCATCCTATCCTCCAGCTTCGCCAGCCGAATAAATATTTGCCTCAATTCGCAAACATTAAAAAAAAAAGAACTAGGAAATAGATATAAGCTTATTTTTAAAAGACATTGTTTATCCATAGGTTTTTTTGCTGGTTGCTGTTTCTAGTCACTGTCCCATTGCCTTTTTTTTTGAAGGTGAAGGTCTCTTTAGTTCGTTCAGTGACATTAGATCTCGTTCTCATCGTTTTAAGATCCTGCTCAGTGGAACCAGAGCTTTCTCTCTGGAACTAGAGCTTCCTCTGTGGCATCAGCCATTCACCTGTACCTCATGATTTCTGAATCACGTAGCACTTTGTGGAGGTGTCAAGGGTTGGAACCTCTCTTAACGGGTCTTTCTCACGTCATTCTTCACTTAAGTTATCTGCACGAACTTGTTCAAAATTTGCTTGAAGAACATTTGCCTTTCTTCTTGCGCTAATCTTTTTCATCCCTTTTCTATTTTTGAATTTTTTTATTTTTACTTTTTTGTTATAGTGTGTGATCTCGGCTTCCAAACTATAAGTTTTGGGCGAATTGAAGAAGAGTTAGCACCCCTTTTGTACTTTGCGTGCCGATTGTCTTTCCTTGTAACCTTACTTTTCTATTGAATACAGCGATCGACACGCACTACTGATATTTAAAGATTAATGGTCGAACTTCCGGTGCGTTGGCGTGCGATTGATAGATATTAAAAAACTCATATCGTTGTTTGGTTGGCGTGTGTATGTGTGTGTGTGTGGGGGGGGGGGAGAACGTGTCTTTTGATGAATAAAGTTTAATGAATAACAACAACCTCTACATTGAATGTCAAATCGTTATATTGTATTGTCGAGTAATAATTAAATTAATTAATAATAATTTTAAAAAAGAAGAACAAACTAGAAATTGCAGCATAACAACAACAGCAGCAGCCACACCAATACGACTGTTTTCCGATAATGGCAATGCTGCTGTGAAAGACGTTCATACTGCAGACTGCTACAAACACTCGGTCATCTCCCAGTTCTTTATGGAGAAACGTGACCACAACCGGTCATTTCAAGGGTTGAAAAGACCAGGAAAACCAGCAACTCAGCCTTCAGTATCTACTGGTCAAACTTTTAGAAAGTTAGTAATGTACAGCGCGGTGCGACAAGGAATGAGGTACGTAATGTTTTTTGCTGCATAGTCACGCTATGTGCTTTTTGTTTCCATAGCTACAAGACTTTCCAAGTGTGCGTTTGAAATGTGCAATCGATTCCATTCACAGTTTCGTGAGCAACCGTCTGGATTCGTATGTAGAGGTCAGTTATTGGGCTTTAAAAACAGTACAACGGCAAGTGATAAATCATAAATTGCAGAGCCCGTAAACTACAACATCTGATTCACACTTGAGTTATTCCTTGGCGTCTGTCGTGAAAACAATGGCTAAACAAATTTAGGCGCGAAAAGGAAAGTAGTGAACGTGCGGTAGCGCGCGCTTATGTGCATAATGTGTTTATGTCTAAAATTATCAACACGTGCCTGTTTTCTGTTGCAGTCCAGACTCAAGCGGGATTAGAATCGTTCGGCTACGTGCTTGTAATTTAAATCGCTAATACAATGATAGCTGAGGAATTTACTGCTGAAATCATTTTCGAGACGTAAGGATGAACACGTGAAAGGCTTGAGCACAAGAGCCGGGCGCACAAAATCTTTTCGCATGAAAACTGCACTCTTGTCCCTAAAAGAGCGCGTGACATTAAAGAGGTGTACTGCACACTACCCTTAAAATTAAGACTTGGCGTACCTGTGACTTCAAGTGATCTTTAAAAAGACACCCTCGAGATGAAAGAAAGCTGTATGCAAAGTCTTAAGACGATTGAAAGCCTTGATGGTATCTTAAGTAAACCCCTTGCTTTGTTAGTGACGTAGTGTGTTGAAACGCGTTCGCTTGTCTTGCAGGAAATGTACGAATGGTGACATAAATTCGGCATTGGTAGCAACGGTGCCTTTTCAATCTGTCACACATTCGTCACGTGCAAGCATTTAAATATTTGCTTTGGTTGCCCAATCACAGCAGCGCTCATTAATCATTAACATGTTTTATTTAAAACAAAAATGCTCAGCAGCAGTTATGTAATTTCTCTGGTGTAGACTTTAGAATGAATGTTTTAAATATTACGTCGAAAGGGAGAGAACAACATTCTCTAAATAATATAAAATACACTATACAGTAACATGAACTGGACTGTACTTCTAACCATAAGCAGCCATAATTAAGTATGTATGCGAAGGTGTGAAAGAACCATCACTGTCGTAATAGCTCGCATCTATAGTTTTTAATGAGTGTGAAGGGAGGTAAGAGCTCGCATCTATAGTTTTTAATGAGTGTGAAGGGAGGTAAGAGCTCGCATCTATAGTTTTAATGAGTGTAAAGGGAGGTAAGAGCCATTTAAAATAAGGGCTTATGATCGTGATTTACTTGGAAGTACAGAAAGGTCATAATAAAACACCGAAAGTCCCACACCACAGAACGTGTTGTGATGCACTGGTGTAAATTTAGTTTACATGATGTTTTAATTAAGTAAATGGCGTTGTTAGGTCGTTGCGACACTCTAATGTAGATCTGGCGCTGAAAGCTATGGGATTTGTTCTGATGAAGCAACGGCATTGCTATTGTATTTTCCGGACACCGCCTTCTTCAATAAACATAATTAAGACGTTTTCATAATTACACACACTTACTGACGCACGCACACATGCATATATGCACTCATAAGACACACACACACACACATATGACATTTCTGATTAACGTCCACTTTCATCAGTCGCTGATTTCGCGGTCGAAGTCGGGTAAATCAGAGTTGTTTTCGCCACTGACTTAGGTCGTGTCAAGGCCGTTTCTTGTCCCTACAATTTCGGTGCACAAAGAGTTAGTTGCCTGATCTATATTCGTTAAGCCAGCCTCGATTTCGTGTTCTTCTACTAGCTGGTTTGTCACTAAAATCTTGCGTGCAGCGAATGATAGTCTTTAGCGGTGCGTAAACAGCTCACCGAAAGACACTATGGCAACGAACACCTTACGCAGCCTGTTAAACATGGCCTCAAAGAAGGGCCGCATATTATAAATTGCACGTGCGGTAAGAAATACCTCTTTGTTAGAACAATAAGTCAGGAGACTGTTAATAAGTAGTCACGGCCAACAGAGGCTTACATACGGTCACGCACTCTGTTGACACTGGGAAGTCACGGTGAATACAGGGTAACAAAAGCTCCAGGTATTATCTTTCGAAATGGACAGGCGGTAGAACGGAAAGAGGTGGTGGGGGACACTAACCACTTGCTCAAATGACGAAATCTTATGAGTGGTCCTTAACCACTCCATAGGTCAAAGGGTGGGGGGTTACAGAGTCCAATCCGCGTCGAATGGGAGGATAAATCGAGTCTTGTGTGCTACAGACCGAGAATGGTCAAGATCAAAGTCATATGGCCATTTCCCGGACAACTGTGCATCTAAAAATAATCGAACTTCACTGGAACATTCACTCTCTCGTTTGCTAAAACAGCTAAAAATAAAAAGCAGACATATAATCCAAAACCAAACAATTAACACACGAAAAGAAAAGAAGACAAACTAGTTGCTAAAATGTATGTATTATATTAAACCATTAATAAAACAATTTCTACCTTTCTACCCACACAACCACAATATATTTTATACTTTGTTATAACTTTTTTATTTCTTACACGTTCCATTATTTCGGGTGAGTTTTTTTTTTTAAAAAAAAAAGGTTCCAGCAAACGACACGGAGAGAAAGAATCAATGTCAACGTTGTCAATCCCATCACACAAAACACGGTTAAACGTCATGGAGAAAGAATCAAGGTCAACATTGTCAATCCCATCACACAAAACACGGTTAGACGTCATGGAGAAAGAATCAAGGTCAACATTGTCAATCCCATCACACAAAACACGGTTAGACGTCATGGAGAAAGAATCAAGGTCAACGTTGTCAATCCCATCACACAAAACACGGTTAAACGTCATGGAGAAAGAATCAAGGTCAACATTGTCAATCCCATCACACAAAACACGGTTAGACGTCATGGAGAAAGAATCAAGGTCAACGTTGTCAATCCCATCACACAAAACACGGTTAGACGTCATGGAGAAAGAATCAAGGTCAACGTTGTCAATCCCATCACACAAAACACGGTTAGACGTCATGGAGAAAGAATCAAGGTCAACGTTTTCAATCCCATCACACAAAATACGGTTAGACATCATTTGAAAAGCACGAACTTCTGAAAGTATTTTGATAGGGTCTTAATTAGTCTTCAGTACATGATTTTTTTGTTGTTTTCTATTTGCGAATATCAGCAATGTGTTTGCAAAATAATTTCCTTAAGGAGTGTAGCGGACCATACATAGAACATTGTAAATCCCACTACTACTGTAAGTACAACGGCATTGTGAGTAAGCTGGTACAATGGAACTGTGAGTAGAGTAGCGTTGTGAATACACTACTATTCTGTGAACAGTGGTATTCTGATTACGTTAGTGAGTAGACTGGTATTCTGAGTACGCTAGTATTGCGAGTACACTGGTATACTTAGTTCACTTGAATTGTGAGTATACTAGTATTTTGAGTACACTGGTATTCTGAGTACACGAGTATTGTGAATACACTAGTATTCTGTAAACAGTGGTATTCTGAGTACTTGGTGGATATGCGAGCACTGTAAAGGTTTTCTCTTATCCACAACATTGTCACAGTCTGATAAAAATGTCCGACTTGGTGACCTACCTGTCTTGTTTACTTCAAATTTGAGATTTGAAACCCTTGGCTCCTTTGTTCAAAGCCTCCGTTTTCGAGATGCTTCTAGAACAGGTCAAGATGTTATGTAACTTTAGGTCCATTGTCCAGATTCTCGAACCAACTACATACTTCGCGATCAGTCACGTGATACGCATCATGCTTTTCTATAAATATGGGTGCGCGCTTCCGTTCCTTTACTGCGAGAACACAACTAGCTATATCCACTGGCTAACTCGGGTCATGCGGCAGCCGACAAGCAGATGAGAACCATACCTTCGACTTCTCATAAGGTACCATTTTATCTGATAGTATTTTGCATATCTTGATTAAATATGTATTTGTGCTATGTATTATATTATTTCCATATATGCTTGAGCATGGTCCAGAGAAATGACTGAAAATCCTATAAGTTATGGAATATAAAATTATTGTAACTCTTTTTCCATTTGTAACTTTAATTTATATTGTTTTAATTCACTAAGAGCCAGAATGCCTGTGCTCGATATGAATTTCTCATGTAATTCAATTATTGCGTGTAATTTTAATTGTAAATTGTGAAGCGCTTTGTTGGTTTGAATTACCCCTTTTGTATGAACTTTAATTTAACGTTGTAACTATTTTTATTGATTCATACGTCACGCTGTTAAATGGAACATGCGTGAGACGATTACATTTTTTCTAAATCTAATTGTAAAACGACGCGAGGTTGAATCTCTAAATTCAGCGCATTTTAAACTGGGACATGCTTGAGTAGGAACGTGTTAATTGAAATTACATTAGAACACGTTACTTCTCCAGGTTGGCCCTTGCCTTGCCTTTTTGCCTTGGGCTTTGGCTTTACTTTTGCCTTGCCTTGTTCCGTCTGGTACTAACTGGTTGAGCTCTAAGAGTGAGTTCTATTCCGAGGGTCCACGCCACTGAAAATTCAAGTTCACTAGCAACATAAAGGGACACCTTCCTAGGCGCCACGTGCGTCGTCGCTATAGTGAGACTGTGAAAATAGACTGGCTGACTGAATAAAAGAACCAGGCAGATACAGACAATCAGCTGAGTATTACTCAGTGTACATTCAAATATCAAAAAGCAATTGATTGGCTATTCGTTGGTTAACCGATAAAGCATGTACGCGCAAAGAATCGAGAAATAGACTATTCACGCTCGTATTTGATTATTGTTAACTTGTTAAAACTTTATTAAATCTTATTTTCTTTGTTAAAACCTCTTAGTAGTTAATTTTTATGCATAATAGACCTATAGATTTTCTTAGATTGAATGGGGGCGAATGAGCAGAATGTTGATAACGAATGCATATTAATTTAGAGGAATTTACTGTTTTCAATCTAGCTAAAAGTTCGCAATTTATTAGTTTGTAAATTTGTCGTCTGACTACAAGACACACTTTTAAATTAGTCAAATAGTAAATTGAGCAACCAGTCTGCATAGGATATGAGAGAAGGAATTAATTATATTTAAAGTCCTTAATTATTCTAGGGCAGGGTCTATAAATAAATACTGGAAACGTAACAAGTGTGGGATCGTCGCGGGATTGATATGTATTAAATTGTAACATTTTTTATACATAGGGCGTATCATAAACCTAGAAACGAACAAACGAACAGAGAATTGCGAATTGTTCTTTTGATTTTTGGATCACTGATTTTCTTTGCTTTTGTTGTGACATGTGCATGTATTCTTTTGCAGAGTAGCGTGCATGTTAGTTAATACATGTTTAAGCGTAGTTAAGCATTGCATTGACTAAGTTGATGATTTATTTAGTATTGTGTTACTGGGTACTTCATTGTGAGAAGTCGACGAGTTATACCGCCAGCTAGGAGAGTTATTGGTAGTAACAGACTTCGGACTATTATATTTAGGGTGATAAATATAATGTGTAATGTTGTATGGTAGGAGCCGTGACATTACGAAAGTCTTGGAACAGCGGAAACTGTGACAAGCAGGTGAAACGTGTAAAAGTTAACGCGTAATTTATTTCGGAAGGTGTTCTGAGTAAATTAAATAATTTTTGTAAGGTTGTAGCTGTCACAGTCTGATAAAATTGTCCGACTTCGTGACCCACTTGCCTTGTTTACTTCAAATTCGAATATTTGAAACCCTTGGCCCTTTGTTCAAAGCTTCCTTTTTCTAGGTGCTTCTAGAACAGGTCAAGATGTTATGTAACTTTAGGACCATTGTCCAGTTCTCGAACCAACCACATGCTTTGCGAACAGTCACGTGATACGCAATATACCTTTCTATATATGTACCCACACGCTTCCGCTCCCTCACTTCGAGCACATTTTAGCTAATTCCATCAGCTTACTCGGGTCGTGAGAGGCAGCCGGCGCCATAGAGAATCAAGGTACCCTTCGACTTCTCTCAAAGGTATCATTTTATTTAATAGTATTTGCCTATGTATTGTTTAAGTATGTATTTGTGCTATGTATTATATGATTTCCATATACACTTGAGCATGGTTCAGAGAAATAGCTGAAAACCTATATGTTACGGAATATAAATTTATTGTAACCATTTTTCCATTTCTGTACTTTAATTTATATTGTTTTAATTCACTAAGAGCCAGAATGCTGCGCTCGATATGAATTCTTCATGTAATTCAATTATTGCGTGTAATTTAAATTGTAAATTGTGAAGCGCTCTGTCGGCTTGAATTACCCCTTGTATGAACATTAATTTAACGTTGTATCTATTTTATTGCTTCATACGTCATGACTGTTAAATGGAACACATGTGAGACGATTATATTTTTTCTAAATCTAATTGTAAGCGACGCGAGGTCGAAACTCTTTGTTCAGCGCATTTAATTGAGCCATGCCTAGGTAGGACCTGTTAGGTTGAGAATTATATCCAAACACGTTGCATCCACAGGTCGGCTCATGGTTCATGTTTCACCATGCCTCACCTGCATTAGCTTATTGGTGTAAGCGTGTCGAAATCCACTCTGAGGGCCATGCTGCAAAAATTCCAGTTCCTAGCCACTAACAAAGGGACATCATTCCTTATGCACCACGTGTGTCGTTAAAGGGGGACTGAGGGAACGAATCAGCATGACTGAGTGTTGAGACCAAGGATACAAGAATAGAGCTAAGTGCAAGATCAAGTGTACAGATCTCAAAGGAACACTTTTCTGGCAATTTAGATTGACAAAAATCAGGCATAGGCGCGTAAAGACAGAGTGAAGACTATTCGCGTTGCATTCGATTTATTGTTAATTTGTTAAACTTTATTAAATCTTATTTTCTTTGTTAATACCTCTTAGTAGTTGATTTCTATGCGCAATAGACCAATTAGATTACTTCTTAGATTTGAATGGGGGCGGATGAGCAGAAAGATTGATAACGAGTGCATATTAATTTAGAGGGATTTAACTGTTTTCAAATCTAGCTAAAAGTTCGCAGTTTACTAGTTTGTAAATTTGTCGTCTGAACTACAGGACACACTTTTAATTAGTCAAATAGTAAATTGAGCAACCAGTCTGCATAGGATATGAGAGAAAGAGTTAATTATATTTAAAGTCTTTTAATTATTCTAAGCAGGGTCTTTAAATAAATACTGGAAACGTAACAAGTGTGGGTCGTCGCGGGATTGATATGTATTAAATTGTAACTTGTAACATTTTTATACATAGGGCGTATCATAAACCTAGAAACGAACGAACGAAAAGAAATTGCCAATTGTTCTTTTGATTTTTGTATTACTGATTTTCTTTGCTTTTGTTGTGACATGTGCATGTATTCTTTTGCAGAGTAGCGTGCATGTTAGTTAATATATGTTTAAGCGTAGTTAAGCATTATGTTAGCTAATTGAATGATTTATTTAGTATTGTGTTACTGAGTACTTCATTGTGAGGAGTCGAAGGTTATACCGCCAGCTAGGAGAGTTATCGGTAGTAACAGACTTCGGACTATTATATTTAGGGTGCTAGATATAATGTGTAATGTTGTATGGTAGGAGCCGTGACATTACGAAAGTCTTGGAACAGCGGACACTGTGACAAGCAGGTGAAACGTGTAAAGAGTTAACGCGTAATTTATTTCGGAAGGTGTTCTGAGTAAATTAAATAATTTTTGTAAGGTTGTAGCCTAAAAGTTATTTTCGGGATAAGCGGAGTTATCGCCGACGGTTAAAACACACAATTCACGAGATACATTCTTATTGTAGCCAGCGCGCTAAGACAGTAAAATGGATCTAGAGCAGGTTATTGAAAATCTGAAAAGGAATGGTTCCTTATTAGGACACCAAGGTGACGAACTGACGAACTACATTAGAACCGAGCTAGTCAAAAAAGAGCAAGCGGATCTAGAGAGAGAGAAGCGAGCAGACGAACGAGAAATGAAAAAGTTAGAAGCCGAAACGAAAAAGCTAGAGGCTGAAACTGAGGCTAAACGCATAGAAGCTGATACGGAAGCCAAACGCATTGCAGCTGAAACAAAACGGTTAGAATTAGAGGTGAAGAAGTTAGAACTCACAAATCCAAACCGTGATCGCAGAAGCAGTGGTGATTCGCGTTCTAGCGATGGAAATAATCACAGTAGAATTGAAAACATCATTCCAAAGATAAATATGGTCCCATTTGATGAGAACAAAGATCAAATAGACGCGTATTTAAAAACGTTTGAAAAGTTAGCCAGAGCAACAAGCATTCCAGCGGAACATTGGGCGATAAATTTATCGGGATTATTGCAGGGCAGTGCGAAAAACGAGTTCAATAAGCTTAGCGATTCTGAGTCAGATAATTACGACACAGTCAAGGCCGCATTATTGAAACGTTACAAACTCACAGCCGACACATACCGACGTAAGTTTAAACAGGCCACGAAAGCCAGTTCAGAGACGCACGCACAGTACATACGACGCGTCACGGACTTGTTCCAAAGATGGATAGATCTAGCTGAAACTCCACAGACATACGCAGGTCTTAGGGATGAAATGGTAAAAGACCACATTCTCGGGTCATACAAATCAGATCTACTGATTCACTTAGCAATAAGGGAAAAATCTACGCTAGAGGAGATAGGCAACACCGCCGATCGCTTTGATGACGCACATTCTCAATTCTCGAACGCACACGCGAACAACAAGTCTCGACCGAACGAACCGCCGACTCGAAAGGATAAGAAAAATGACGGGAAGGCACCTAGTGAGCGTGATGATAAAACATCTAAACCCGACACTAAAACCAAGTCTGACAAACAGAAAGATAAAAAGAATCTTGCATGTTACACTTGTGGTGATAGTGGCCATTTTTCACGAACATGTCCTGAAAAGAAAACAGCTAAAGTTTATGCAGTAGAAAGTCATACACCTAAAACGGAAAAGTCGAATCGAACACCAGTACAAGCAAACGGTCACGACACAATCGCTTTGCTTGATACAGGGTGTGAGCTGGACGCTATAGTAAATGCATCATTAGTTAACCGTACCGACTACACAGGGGAGACAATCTCTGTCACCTTTGCAAACGGCGAGCAAGACATTTTACCAGTAGCTGAGATCTCGATTGTTTCAGACTTTGTAGAAGGAACAGTCAAAGCGGCAGTTATGGAAAACTCACCGCATGACGTGATCCTTGGTTGCAAGTATGTTTTGCCATGCAAAAAACAAACTTCAACTGAACCACCACTGGTTAACGCTGTAACCAGAGCAGCGAGTAGTAAAGACAAATCTGTAACTGCACCGATGTCTGCCGCACCAGCCGTAGATAAAGCAACAGTTAGCGAGATTAAAATATTACAAGCTGAGGACGAAACACTAGACAAGTTACGCAGACAAGCTGTACTTGTTAGTGACGTCAACACTGACGATTCGAATAAGAAAGCGTGCATTATTCTGAAAAAGGGTTTATTGTACCGCTATTCGAAAGTGGGAGACGAATTTCGGAAACAATTAGTCGTTCCACAAACCAAACGAAATGACGTATTACGATTAGGTCATGAGAGTCTTTTTGGTGCACACATGGGTGTACAAAAAACAACTAGTCGTATTACAAGTGAGTTTTATTGGCCGGACATCACTGCCGATATCCGTAGATTCGTGTTAAGTTGCGACACATGCCAGAGAACACAGTCTAAAAATTCAATCAGACCCGCACCGTTAGGAGAGCCTGAACTGATCAGTGAACCCTACAAGCGCGTAGCATTGGATTTGATTGGGCCTATAATACCCACATCAACGAGAGGTAATCGATACGTGCTGACCACTATTGATTACGCAACAAGATTCGCCGACGCAGTACCATTGAAAAATATTGATACTGAAACTGTCGCCGAAGCCCTTTTCGGTCTTTGGAGTCGTGTTGGAATTCCTACTGAAATTTTGACGGATCAGGGGAGTCAATTCATAGGCAACGTAATGAAGGAAGTAAATCGTTTACTTTCCATCAAACATCTTACTTGCACACCATACCACCCCCAGGCAAATGGTCTGATTGAAAAATACAATGGGATATTAAAAACAGCACTTAAAAAGCTCGCCACAGATAAACCGAAAGACTGGGACAGATACATCCCTGCCCTACTATTTGCATATAGGGAGGTGCCACAATCTTCCACCGGGTTTTCACCATTTGAGCTACTTTACGGACGTACTGTACGCGGACCGATGATGATTTTGAAGGCACTTTGGACTGATGAAAAGACAGATGACGAAGTTAAGACAACTTATACATATGTCACTGACTTAAGAAACCGTCTTGAAACTATAGGCAAGATAGCACGGGAAAACTTGACGATAGCTCAGTCTAGACAGGCAGAATATTACAATAAGCACACCAAACCTAGAGAATTTGAAGTTAATGACAAAGTGTTACTGTTGCTTCCTGAAGCACATAACAAACTTCAGATGAAATGGAAGGGGCCCTTTGTAGTTACCGCCAAGCTAGGGGGACTGAACTATAAGGTGCAGACAGGAAAGAGAGAGAAAATCTTTCATGTTAACCTACTCAAAAAGTACATAAGCCGTGAGGATCAAACCACTCAAGCTGATTTTGTCGTAGCGACGATAGTTACAGAAGACGAGGGGGATACTGATTGCGTCACTGGTACTTTACCAAACTGTCCTCTACAGACGGACGAAACTGTCAAAGACGTTAGGGTAAATGAAGCCTTGACAGAAAGACAGAAAAAAGAAGTGAATGAATTGCTTAATGAGTTCTCATCTACTCTGACAGACAAACCAGGGTTGACAGACTTAATAGAATTTTCACTGAAGCTGACTGACAACAAACCGATACGTTTGAAGCCGTATCCGTTGCCACACGCTAAGATAGATGACGTTAGACGTGAGATTAAGACTATGCTAGATCTAGGGGTCATAGAGAAGACTGACAGTGCCTACGGATCACCCATCGTGTTGATTAAAAAACGTGATAACTCGTTCCGTTTTTGCGTAGACTACCGCAAACTCAATCAAGTGACAGAGTTTTGTGCCGAACCTCTTCCTGATCCGGATCTCATCTTCACTAAGCTAGCTAACGCTCATTACTATACCAAAATAGATTTGTCACGCGGTTTTTGGCAAATCAAGGTCAAGGACACTGATCGACACATACTAGCTTTCACTACACCAGTAGGAAACTACACATGGAAAGTTATGCCTTTCGGAGTTTCAAACGCTCCAAGCATTTTTTCTAAAATGATGCGGTCATTGTTAGAACCACTGTACGGACGCGGAGTTGAGAACTTCATGGATGATTTAATTCTAGGCACCCAGACATGGGAGGAGCACTTAACACTCTTACGAGATGTACTAGCCAGATTAAAACAAGCCAACCTCACTGCCCGCCCTACGAAGTGTGAAATAGCACAATTCTCCTTAGACTTCTTGGGACACAAGTTGAGTCATGGAACTATGTCGCCAAGTGAAGCTAAGATAGCACAACTTAAGGACACTTCACAACCGCTAACAAAAACACAAGTTAGAAGTTTTCTTGGTCTTGCTAACTACTACAGAAAATTCGTACCAGATTTTAGTGCCATTGCATGTCCTCTGACTGACTTGACACGTAAGAATATGCCTACAAAAGTAGTGTGGACTGATGCATGCCAAAACGCTTTTGACACACTGAAATCTAGACTGACTTCAGATTTAGTTGTTAAACTGCCAGATCTGACAAAACCATTCTTGTTAAGGACTGATGCTAGCAACACAGGATTAGGAGCAGTGTTATTACAAGAACACAATGACACCAAACACCCAGTTGCATATGCAAGCCGTAAACTCACAACTACTGAACAGAAATATTCCACCAGTGAAAAGGAATGTCTTGCAATAGTTTGGGCCATAAAAAAGTTCGAAAACTATTTGTACGGAAAAACCTTTGTCATTGAGTGCGATCACCAGCCGTTGGCCTTTCTCGGACAGGCGCAATTTACGAACAGCCGTTTAATGCGTTGGTCTTTGTTTCTGACACAGTATGACGCAAATATTCATTACATCAAAGGGTCTTTGAATGTTGGCGCAGATTACATGAGTCGTGCTTGATGCCATCAAGTGCCGGTACTGATAGAATGTTGTTTAATCAATTAACTGAACCCTACGGATTCCTTCCTGTAAATATGAAATATAGTTGCGCACTTTATTTCTAGGAATGTCGAAATTTTTTTTGTGTAAATTTTTCTTCATTGTGGACTTCTACATTTTATCATACATAATTTGTAGGAGGCATTTTATCTTTGGCAAGATAAACGCCTCAAAAGCAAGGGGGTGTCACAGTCTGATAAAATTGTCCGACTTCGTGACCCACTTGCCTTGTTTACTTCAAATTCGAATATTTGAAACCCTTGGCCCTTTGTTCAAAGCTTCCTTTTTCTAGGTGCTTCTAGAACAGGTCAAGATGTTATGTAACTTTAGGACCATTGTCCAGTTCTCGAACCAACCACATGCTTTGCGAACAGTCACGTGATACGCAATATACCTTTCTATATATGTACCCACACGCTTCCGCTCCCTCACTTCGAGCACATTTTAGCTAATTCCATCAGCTTACTCGGGTCGTGAGAGGCAGCCGGCGCCATAGAGAATCAAGGTACCCTTCGACTTCTCTCAAAGGTATCATTTTATTTAATAGTATTTGCCTATGTATTGTTTAAGTATGTATTTGTGCTATGTATTATATGATTTCCATATACACTTGAGCATGGTTCAGAGAAATAGCTGAAAACCTATATGTTACGGAATATAAATTTATTGTAACCATTTTTCCATTTCTGTACTTTAATTTATATTGTTTTAATTCACTAAGAGCCAGAATGCTGCGCTCGATATGAATTCTTCATGTAATTCAATTATTGCGTGTAATTTAAATTGTAAATTGTGAAGCGCTCTGTCGGCTTGAATTACCCCTTGTATGAACATTAATTTAACGTTGTATCTATTTTATTGCTTCATACGTCATGACTGTTAAATGGAACACATGTGAGACGATTATATTTTTTCTAAATCTAATTGTAAGCGACGCGAGGTCGAAACTCTTTGTTCAGCGCATTTAATTGAGCCATGCCTAGGTAGGACCTGTTAGGTTGAGAATTATATCCAAACACGTTGCATCCACAGGTCGGCTCATGGTTCATGTTTCACCATGCCTCACCTGCATTAGCTTATTGGTGTAAGCGTGTCGAAATCCACTCTGAGGGCCATGCTGCAAAAATTCCAGTTCCTAGCCACTAACAAAGGGACATCATTCCTTATGCACCACGTGTGTCGTTAAAGGGGGACTGAGGGAACGAATCAGCATGACTGAGTGTTGAGACCAAGGATACAAGAATAGAGCTAAGTGCAAGATCAAGTGTACAGATCTCAAAGGAACACTTTTCTGGCAATTTAGATTGACAAAAATCAGGCATAGGCGCGTAAAGACAGAGTGAAGACTATTCGCGTTGCATTCGATTTATTGTTAATTTGTTAAACTTTATTAAATCTTATTTTCTTTGTTAATACCTCTTAGTAGTTGATTTCTATGCGCAATAGACCAATTAGATTACTTCTTAGATTTGAATGGGGGCGGATGAGCAGAAAGATTGATAACGAGTGCATATTAATTTAGAGGGATTTAACTGTTTTCAAATCTAGCTAAAAGTTCGCAGTTTACTAGTTTGTAAATTTGTCGTCTGAACTACAGGACACACTTTTAATTAGTCAAATAGTAAATTGAGCAACCAGTCTGCATAGGATATGAGAGAAAGAGTTAATTATATTTAAAGTCTTTTAATTATTCTAAGCAGGGTCTTTAAATAAATACTGGAAACGTAACAGTAGCCTAAAGGTTATTTTCGGGATAAGCGGAGTTATCGCCGACGGTTAAAACACACAATTCACGAGATACATTTTATTGAAGCCAGACGCGCTAAGACAGTAAAATGGATCGCAAACAGGTTATCGAAGACCTGAAAGAAACCGGTATCATGATAGGATATCAGGGTGACGAACTGACTAGCTACATCAGAACTGAGCTAGAGAAAGCGGAAAAAGCGGAAAAAGAGAGACAAGAGATAGAAAGAGAAGAACGTGTAGCTACTCGCGAGCTGAAAAGGTTAGAAACTGAAAAGTTAGCCGAAGCTAAAAAGCAAGAAGCCGAAACCGAGGCTAAACGCATAGCAGCCAACACTGACACAGAAGCTAAACGCATAGCAGCGGACACGGAAGCAAAGCGCATAGAAGCTGACACGAAACGGTTAGAATTAGAGGTGAAAAAGCTAGAACTTACTAATCCAAACCGTGATCGCAGAAGCAGTGGCGATTCACACTCTAGTGATGGAAATAACCACAGTAGAATTGAAAACATCATTCCAAAGATAAATATGGTCCCATTTGATGAGAACAAAGATCAAATAGACGCGTATTTAAAAACGTTTGAAAAGTTAGCCAGAGCAAAAACATTCCAGCCGAACATTGGGCAATAAATTTATCGGGGTTACTGCAAGGTAGTGCGAAAAACGAATTCAATAAGCTTAGTGATTCTGAGTCAGATAATTATGACACAGTCAAGGCCGCATTATTGAAACGCTACAGACTCACAGCAGACACATACCGCCGTAAGTTTAAACAGGCCACGAAAGCAAGTTCAGAAACACACGCACAGTACATACGACGCCTGACTGACTTATTCCAACGGTGGATAGATCTAGCCGAAACTCCACAGACGTACAACGGTCTTAGGGATGAAATGGTAAAAGACCACATTCTCGGGTCATACAAATCAGATCTACTGATTCACTTAGCAATAAGGGAAAGATCTACGCTAGAAAAGATAGGCAACGCCGCCGATCGCTTTGATGACGCACATTCTCAATTCTCGAATGCACACGCGAACAACAAGTCTCGACCGAATGAACCGCCGACTCGGAAGGATAAGAAAAATGATGGGAAAGTGCATAGCGAACGCGATGATAAAACATCCAAACCCGACACTAAAAACAAGTCTGACAAACAGAAAGATAAAAAGAATCTTGCTTGTTACACTTGCGGTGATAGTGGCCATTTTTCACGAACATGTCCTGATAAAAAGACGGCAAAAGTTTACGCAGTAGAAAGTCATACACCTAAAACAGAAAAGTCGAATCGAACACCAGTACAGGCAAACGGTCACGAAACGATCGCTTTGCTTGATACGGGGTGCGAGCTGGACGCTATAGTAAATGCATCGCTAGTTAACCGTGCCGATTACACAGGGGAGACAATCTCAGTCACCTTTGCGAACGGAGAACAAGACATTTTACCAGTAGCGGAAATCTCGATTGTTTCAGACTTTGTAGAAGGAACAGTCAAAGCGGCCGTTATGGAAAACTCACCGCATGACGTGATCCTTGGTTGCAAGTATGTTTTGCCGTGCAAAAAACAAACTTCAACCGACCCACCACTGGTTAACGCTGTAACCAGAGCAGCGAGTAGTAAAGACAAATCTGTAACTGCACCGATGTCTGCCGCACCAGCTGTAGATGAAGCAACAGTTAGCGAGATTAAATTATTACAAGCTGAAGACGAAACACTAGACCGGTTACGCAAGCAGGCTGTACCTGTTAGTGACATCGACACTGACGATTTGAATAAGAAAGCGTGCATTATTCTGAAAAAGGGTTTATTGTACCGCTATTCGAAAGTGGGAGACGAATTCCGGAAGCAATTAGTCGTTCCACAAACCAAACGTAATGACGTATTACGATTAGGTCATGAGAGTCTTTTTGGCGCACACATGGGTGTCCAGAAAACATCTAGTCGTATTACAAGTGAGTTTTATTGGCCGGACATCATTGCGGATATCCGTAGATTCGTGTTAAGTTGCGACACATGCCAGAGAACACAGTCTAAAAATTCAATCAGACCCGCACCGTTAGGAGAGCCTGAACTGATCAGTGAACCCTACAAACGCGTAGCAATGGATTTGATTGGGCCGATAATACCCACATCAACGAGAGGTAATCGATACGTGCTGACCACTATTGATTACGCAACGAGATTCGCCGACGCTGTGCCATTGAAAAACATTGAAACTGAAACCGTCGCTGAAGCTCTTTTCGGTTTATGGAGTCGTGTTGGGATACCTACCGAGATTTTGACAGATCAGGGGAGCCAATTCGTAGGCAAAGTAATGAAGGAGGTAAATCGCTTACTTTCCATCAAACATCTTACTTGCACACCCTACCACCCCCAGGCAAATGGTCTGGTCAAAAAATTCAACGGGACATTAAAAACAGCACTTAAAAAGCTCGCCACTGACAAACCGAAAGACTGGGACAGATACATCCCTGCCCTACTATTTGCATATAGGGAAGTGCCACAATCTTCCACCGGGTTTTCACCATTCGAGCTACTTTACGGACGTACTGTACGCGGACCAATGATGATTTTGAAGGCACTGTGGACTGATGAAAAGACAGATGACGAAGTTAAAACAACTTACACGTATGTCACTGACTTAAGAAACCGTCTTGAAACTATAGGCAAGATAGCACGGGAAAACCTGACGATAGCTCAGTCTAGACAGGCAGAATATGACAATAAGCACACCAAACCTAGAGAATTTGAAATTAACGACAAAGTGTTATTGTTGCTTCCTGAAGCACATAACAAACTTCAGATGAAATGGAAAGGGCCCTTTGTAGTAACCGCCAAGCTGGGGGGACTGAACTATAAGGTACAAAGAGGAAAGAGAGAGAAAATCTTTCATGTTAACCTACTCAAAAAGTACATAAGCCGTGAGGATCAAACCACTCAAGCTGATTTTGTCGTAGCGACGATAGTTACAGAAGATGAGGGGGAGACTGATTGCGTCACCGGTACTTTACCAAACTGTCCTTTACAGACAGACGAAACTGTTAAAGACGTTAGGGTGAATGACGCCTTGACGGAAAGACAGAAAAAAGAAGTGAACGAATTGCTTAATGAGTTCTCATCTACTCTGACAGACAAACCAGGGTTGACAGACTTAATAGAATTTTCACTGAAGCTGACTGACAACAAACCGATACGTTTGAAGCCGTATCCGTTGCCACACGCTAAGATAGATGACGTTAGGCGTGAGATTAAGACTATGCTAGATCTAGGGGTCATAGAGAAGACAGACAGTGCCTACGGATCACCCATCGTGTTGATTAAGAAACGTGATAACTCGTTCCGTTTCTGCGTAGACTATCGCAAACTCAATCAAGTGACAGAGTTTTGTGCCGAACCTCTTCCAGATCCGGATCTCATATTCACTAAGCTAGCTAACGCTCATTACTATACCAAAATAGATTTGTCACGCGGTTTTTGGCAAATCAAGGTCAAGGACACTGATCGACACATACTAGCTTTCACTACACCAGTAGGAAACTATACATGGAAAGTTATGCCTTTCGGAGTTTCAAACGCTCCAAGCATTTTTTCAAAAATGATGCGGTCATTGTTAGAACCACTGTACGGACGTGGAGTTGAGAACTTCATGGATGATTTAATTCTAGGCACCCAGACATGGGAGGAGCACTTGACACTCTTACGAGATGTGCTAGCCAGATTAAAGCAAGCCAATCTCACTGCCCGCCCTACGAAGTGTGAAATAGCACAATTCTCCTTAGACTTCTTGGGACACAAGTTGAGTCATGGAACTATGTCGCCAAGTGAAGCTAAGATAGCACAACTTAAGGACACTTCACAACCGCTAACAAAAACCCAAGTTAGAAGTTTTCTTGGTCTTGCTAACTACTACAGAAAATTCGTACCAGATTTTAGTGCCATTGCAAGTTCTCTGACTGACTTGACGCGTAAAAATATGCCAACAAAAGTAGTGTGGACTGATGCATGCCAAAACGCTTTTGACACACTGAAATCTAGACTGACTTCAGACTTAATTGTTAAACTGCCAGATTTGACAAAACCATTCTTGTTAAGGACTGATGCTAGCAACACGGGACTAGGAGCTGTGTTATTACAAGAACACAATGACACCAAACACCCAGTTGCATACGCAAGCCATAAACTCACAACTGCTGAACAGAAATACTCCACCAGTGAAAAGGAATGTCTTGCAATAGTTTGGGCCATAAAAAAGTTCGAGAACTATTTGTACGGAAAAACCTTTGTCATTGAGTGCGATCATCAACCGTTGGCCTTTCTTGGACAGGCGCAATTTACAAACAACCGGTTAATGCGTTGGTCTTTGTTTCTGACACAGTATGACGCGAATATTCATTACATCAAAGGTTCTTTAAATGTTGGCGCAGATTACATGAGTCGTGCTTGATGCCATCAAGTGCCGGTACCGATAGAATGTTGTTTAATCAATTAACTGAACCCTACGGATTCCTACCTGTAAATATGAAATATCGTTGCACACTTTATTTCTAGGAATGTTGAAATTTTTTTTTGTGTAAATTTTTCTTCATTGTGGACTTCTACATTTTATCATACATAATTTGTAGGAGGCATTTTATCTTTGGTAAGATAAACGCCTCAAAAGCAAGGGGGTGTCACAGTCTGATAAAAATGTCCGACTTGGTGACCTACTTGTCTTGTTTACTTCAAATTTGAGATTTGAAACCCTTGGCTCCTTTGTTCAAAGCCTCCTTTTTCGAGATGCTTCTAGAACAGGTCAAGATGTTATGTAACTTTAGGTCCATTGTCCAGATTCTCGAACCAACTACATACTTCGCGATCAGTCACGTGATACGCATCATGCTTTTCTATAAATATGGGTGCGCGCTTCCGTTCCTTTACTGTGAGAACACAACTAGCTATATCCACTGGCTAACTCGGGTCATGCGGCAGCCGACAAGCAGATGAGAACCATACCTTCGACTTCTCATAAGGTACCATTTTATCTGATAGTATTTTGCATATCTTGATTAAATATGTATTTGTGCTATGTATTATATTATTTCCATATATGCTTGAGCATGGTCCAGAGAAATGACTGAAAAACCTATAAGTTATGGAATATAAAATTATTGTAACTCTTTTTCCATTTGTAACTTTAATTTATATTGTTTTAATTCACTAAGAGCCAGAATGCCTGTGCTCGATATGAATTTCTCATGTAATTCAATTATTGCTTGTAATTTTAATTGTAAATTGTGAAGCGCTTTGTTGGTTTGAATTACCCCTTTTGTATGAACTTTAATTTAACGTTGTAACTATTTTTATTGATTCATACGTCACGCTGTTAAATGGAACATGCGTGAGACGATTACATTTTTTCTAAATCTAATTGTAAAACGACGCGAGGTCGAATCTCTAAATTCAGCGCATTTTAAACTGGGACATGCTTGAGTAGGAACGTGTTAATTGAAATTACATTAGAACACGTTACTTCTCCAGGTCGGCCCTTGCCTTGCCTTTTTGCCTTGGGCTTTGGCTTTACTTTTGCCTTGCCTTGTTCCGTCTGGTACTAACTGGTTGAGCTCTAAGAGTGAGTTCTATTCCGAGGGTCCACGCCACTGAAAATTCAAGTTCACTAGCAGCATAAAGGGACACCTTCCTAGGCGCCACGTGCGTCGTCGCTATAGTGAGACTGTGAAAATAGACTGGCTGACTGAATAAAAGAACCAGGCAGATACAGACAATCAGCTGAGTATTACTCAGTGTACATTCAAATATCAAAAAGCAATTGATTGGCTATTCGTTGGTTAACCGATAAAGCATGTACGTGCAAAGAATCGAGAAATAGACTATTCGCGCTCGTATTTGATTATTGTTAACTTGTTAAAACTTTATTAAATCTTATTTTCTTTGTTAAAACCTCTTAGTAGTTAATTTTTATGCATAATAGACCTATAGATTTTCTTAGATTGAATGGGGGCGAATGAGCAGAATGTTGATAACGAATGCATATTAATTTAGAGGAATTTACTGTTTTCAATCTAGCTAAAAGTTCGCAATTTATTAGTTTGTAAATTTGTCGTCTGACTACAAGACACACTTTTAAATTAGTCAAATAGTAAATTGAGCAACCAGTCTGCATAGGATATGAGAGAAGGAATTAATTATATTTAAAGTCCTTAATTATTCTAGGGCAGGGTCTATAAATAAATACTGGAAACGTAACAAACATAAAAGACAAACATTTACCGTCACACAATATTTCCGTAGGTGGAAAACTTCTTACTAAAGGAGAAGATAAATTTGTCTTTCATTTCTATATTTATCGAGCCCAACCCACCCACTTTCTTCTCCAACATAAGGTTATCAATATGTGTATGAAGGTCAATAAATTTATTAACTCAACAATGAAATATGCATATAACAAATCAATGAACACAGAAAACGTTACATCAATATTACCACGAAACCATGTTCAAACAAGTTTAATACAGTACTATATCCTAAAACATCATTCAACAGATTAGTGTCAATACAAATCACAGGATAGTTCTTATTAGAAAATAGAAATGGAGTTATTAGAGATAAGCAATAATAGTTTGTACATAAACTGCTTTAGGATCTTTCTCAATAGTCTTTGTATGCTTTTTGTAACAAAGTCACAATTTATTGTTTACATTATTACTGTAAATTCCACATGATTCCCCAACACACATTTTGTAGAGCACTGACTACCTGCTATTTCCTCAAAGGTAACCTGGGTGTTCCTTCACAGTATTAGCTCCCTCAGGCAAAACAATTGTAGCAATTTCCAGTAACTTCCTTGTACCATGAAATTGCTTGTTGTAGTCAGCATACTTTGCCAACATACATCAATGGAAAGCAGTGTTTACTTTACACTTACACACTGTGGTAGATACTTCTCACATCTATTATGGTCATAGTAGTTCAGGAGATTAAGATAAAACAAGGGAAGGCTACTTGTTCCCTGTAAAATATAATCGGGGGTGTGGGGTGGGGGTGTGTTACGTTTCCATTTTATTCATCTTTAACTCCATTCACTCTTTACATTCAGTCTCAAGTTACAGTTTCCTGCAACAGTATTTATTAGCCCAATACATGCATACAGTATAATAAATACAACATATCAATTTTATGAACAGCTTTACTAGAAACAATGTTAAGTGTTAGCATACTGCATATAAACATCTTAGTTCACAATTTGTAGAAATAATAATCTACTCACATGAAACATCTCTATGTAAAACACAAGTATAACATATCAGTGGCAGAATGCAAGAAATATTTCGAAGTCCACTCTCTCTCAATCAGTCAGTTAACTCACCATTAAGCTAACAGCTGCCTTTCATGACAGAACTTCTTGCCACAACAAATTCAAGTGATTAGACAATAGAATTCTCTACAAAATATCAGCCCATTGGCTGGTTTCATTCCCATGAATCTTAACCATTGGATAATAATACTACTCATCCAGCTGGAACTGGTTTGCATTGCATTAGCAACTTCTAGCATATTCTCACCTTCAGTTATTTACTCCAACTCTGACACAAAAATACCATCATAAGGAGTACCCAATGTCAGGTCACTTCGAAAATGTAACAATTTATATAACAATTAAATCTAGAAATACACACACACACACACACACACACACACACACACACACACACACACACACACACACACACACACACACACATTCTCCTTACTAAAATTAACAATCAAGCGTCCAAAACTAATATTCAAAAATGCGTAATAATGAAGTATAGGATTATCAATTCAAAAAATAGAATAAGGTCATCAGTTATTAGAAGTAAATAACAAATAAAAAGGTTAAAAAAAGACAATTTGCTCTGAATGTGTCTTAAGGTACTTAAAACCCTCATACCCTCCAACACCTGGATACGCCCTCTATATCCTGCACTCAGATCCTCACAAACTGTCACACAAACAAAAACAGAAATGGAGAAGTCAAGGTTATGGAGTCATTTACGCAAGTAACATACACACACAAACATAGACATATTGTATTCATTACACAGTTCCGTTCTTCAAAGCAAAAGAGCGAGCCTTTGTTTCTTTCACTCCAAACTAACCAACTTATCTATTAGCTACTTGAGATCCAGTTTTAATCCGAGGCGAACAATGACTCAATTCATACAACCTTCTTCGATCAGAAGCGATCGACATGCTTTGTGCTGGTGTCTCGGCCAAATTTTATGTCTCGGCTAAATAGACGTAAACACGCAAGGAGTACAAATTAAAAAAACCCAAAAACGAATTCATCAAAAGACACCAAATGGTGATTGATGTAGTTGTACTCGCTATACGTGACAGCCATGTTTGCGCTCCGTCACCGAAACAAAGTGCAGGTTAAAGGGCTAAAGGGTTAAAGAGTTAAAGTGGCTACTCGAGGATATGCAGTTCATAGAACGATAGGAAAAAAAAATAGCCGAAAATTAAATTTAGAAATAGAATAGGTGATTATTGATGAAGCTACTGCAAATTTTCCATCATACATAGCTTATAATATTGCCAAACAGAACAGTTTACATTGCCTAGCCATTTTAATAATTAATTAATATATTCCTTGCTGAATTTCTTTCAGTCTCCTTTCTCATTTTTAATATTGTCTAGATTTGTTTTGCTTTGTTTTCGTCGTAAACAGAGTCCTGCATTATATTCACCACACCCATTAAAAAGTACCCCTTTTTATTCCCTAAGTTCACTATTTAATATCTTCCTACATGCTGATTTCTATTCCCGCATTATTAATTTTGTTGCTTGTGTTAAATTATCTTCTGAAATTCACATTTTGAAAGTTTCAAAAGTAATGTATTCCATTGACTTCATCATTTTGTAAGCGTTTAGTGTCTTATGACGTTATTTAGGGCCCTCTAGCTAATGTCTTATGACGTTATTTAGGGCCCTCTAGCTAATGTCTTATGACGTTATTTAGGGCCCTCTAGCTAATGTCTTATTACGTTATTTAGGGCCCTCTAGCTAATGTCTTATGACGTTATTTAGGGCCCTCTAGCTAATGTCTTATGACGTTATTTAGGGCCCTCTAGCTAATGTCTTATGACGTTATTTAGGGCCCTCTAGCTAATGTCTTATGACGTTATTAATGTCCTTTATTTAATATGTTGGTGAATTATTTAGAGCCCTATATACAATGTCTTATTACGTAATTTAGGGTTCTCTATTTAATTTGTTGATTAATATTTAGAGCCCTATATACAATGTCTTATTACGTAATTTAGGGTCCTCTATTTAATTTGTTGATTAATTATTTAGAGATCTCTATATAATGTCTTAGTACGTAAATTGGAGTCCTTTATTTAATGTGTTGGTGAATTATTTAGAACCCGCTACATAATGTCTCATTAGGTAATGTATGACCCTTTATTTAATGTCTACTTATGTTATTAATGTCCTTTATTTAATATCATGAAAGCCCGCTATATAATGGTCTTATTAGGTAAGGTATGGTCCTTTATTTAATGTCTTATTATGTTATTAATGTCCTTTATTTAATGTGTTAGTGCATTATTTAGGGGACTCAGCATAATGCTTTATTAAATTTTTTAGTGTCCTTTATTTTAATGCCTTATTACATTATTTTAGGGTTCTTTATTAAAGTCTTTTTACATTATTTTAGGGTCGTTTATTTAAAGTCTTATTATATTAGTTTAAGGTCCTTTATTTAATGTCTCAGTACATTATTTAGGGCCGCCTATTTAATATATTACATTATTTAAGGCCTCTGTTTTATGCGTTGGTACATTGTTTAGTCCATCTAGAGCGGTGATGATTAAGGCCTGCATGCTCTTTTTATCAGTTGGACGTCAACAAATATGATTTTCCCCCTTCACTAGATTACGGGGACCGCCTAACAGGGACTTCCTCCCTTCACTAGATTACGGGGACCGCCTAACAGGGACTTCCTCCCCTCACTAGATTACGGGGACCGCCGAACAGGGATTTCCTCCCCTCACTAGATTACGGGGACCGCCGAACAGGGATTTCCTCCCCTCACTAGATTACGGGGACCGCCGAACAGGGATTTCCTCCCCTCACTAGATTACGGGGACCGCTTAATATTGACGTTCCTCGCTGATGGGAGGTAGGGGCGCATCCGATATTAAGTTTCTTGACAAACAAACCCATGTCTACCTTTTGCATTTCTCGATTACCCATTTTCTTCCTATTAATGTCTTTTCTCTCTCTCCTCCCCCCCCCTTAATAATAGTTGGCACTCCCTTCCTTGTATTCCCTTCTTTATTCTCTAATCTCGTACTCTCTCTCACTCTCTTTCACACACATTCGCGCAAACATTTCCATTTTATATTGATTTTATATTGATTATCTATTTTCTCACTTTAACCAAACTTTTCACGATTTCTAATTTCTTTATATCTGCTTGCATTAAATCTCGGTAAGTCGTCCATTTATTTCTGTACTTTGCTATATTTTTCAGTCTCTTCCATTCTGTGTCTTGCTGTGTTTTGTTTAGTCTCCCCCACCTTTTTCATTCACATTTGGCACCCTTCAGTCTACCATTCTTTTAGAATAGCGCAAGAAATGTCATTAATGTGCAAACGTACCCTGATAAAGAAACATTTGTAAAGGTTAGACGGTAATTTCGTATCAATTACACACTTTTGCTCAGTACTTAATTGAAAATTTTCGCGTGATTACCTGAAATGCTTAAATTCACTCAGTGTTTGGAAAGGCACTCCTCGAGGACACTATTTTGACTCTGTTAAGAGTACAATGCCTATTCTCATCAATAGCTTCTGATTTTTGAAAACAAAACTAAAATTCCGATTTCCTTCCCCTTTGAAGACGCTCGTATATCACATTCTGTCGAAGGTGTGGTCTGCTCTGTCTGCGTGTGGGCCAAGCTGTACGTCAGTAGCAAAACGTCCAAGTTGAGTGGTGGGGAGATTTGCTCACCTAACCGGAACTGAGTGGTGTCTTCGATCTCTGATACGGTGAGCGAGCACGCGACGGGCTGCCGTTGATTGAAGGTGGGTGTATTTTGTGGAAGGAGAGGCGCCAACAGAGATCCGGAAATCGGGATCTCTGTAGCTAACCAAGTGCCTTCGTGTTCTCACTGACATAAAAAAAAAAGTGTGTCTGATACTTTTATCTGGCATCAGAGCGTCCTCAGCGATCTCCGGTTGTGGTGGTTTTGCTGAATGTTGAACGTTACAAAGGAATGGTTTCGTGCAGATCTTTCAGACACACTTCACACACACGCACGCATTCACAAACCACACGTACACACTCCCGCGCGCACTCACACCATTTATTCCGTCACACACTCGCACGTACATCTAGCACCCATTACAAAAAAATCCAGTTCAATGAATGACTAAATCAATCAAATAAACAATTAGGTATGGAAGTAAATGAGCCAAATCCTATCACTATCGTACATCAGTTCATTCTGGGTTTATGAGATCAAATTTCATATTCATTCCGCTGTCAGAGTGGTATGAACATGTTCATGAATCGGAACATTGCAAAAAAAAAAAACCCAAAACACCCTAAATGTTATTGATCTGTATTTTAGCTGAAGTGTAACTCTTTAGTCAAGAAGGTATGTATCATGTGTGCTTATGTGTGTGCTTTAATGTGTACATAAAATAATTAGACTTTTATGCACTTTTATTGTCTGTTGCTATGAGCTGTGTAAGACCTAGACTATTCAGCTGCTGTGAATTGTGATGATGTGTGATAGTCCTAATGTGATCTGTGTGTGCCGTATAATAGTCCTATTGTGATCTGTGTGTGTCGTATAATAGTCCTATTGTGATCTGTGTGTGTGTAGTGAATTTGTTTGTCCATATTTTTTAATTTAATTATAATATCAACATTAACATGACCTTTGGGTACTGCGCATGATGATATTTTTGTAAGTACCACAGTTAAAATAACAACTGAGGTGAAGAATATGCTAGAATGTGCTGATGTAATCCAAACCAGTCCAGACTGGATGAGTAAATTTTGCTATCCAATAGTTATGGCATACAAATAACGAACTAGCCAATAGGTAAAGACTGACTTGCCTGTTGAAGAAAGTTCTATATTCTATTCACATTGATTTTGATGTGACTGAAGTCTGGTTAGCTTAATGGTGAGTTAACTGATTGATTGAGAGAGAATGGACGTAGAAATATTTCAAACACTTTGCAGTTAATATAATGTATTTGTAACTTAATGTAAGGATGTATATTATGGAAAAACTATTAATTTTACAGTTGTGAATAATGATACTTGTATGTAATATTTTAAACACATGACATTGTTTCTAGCAGAAACAAGTTCATAATTGATTATGGTGTCGGTCTGCTAAAGTAAGTAAGTTTCCCACCCACTCCTCACTCCTAGCTTTTCTCAAGCATAATTACCTTCCCTCTCTTAGCACATTATTGTCGGTCTGCTAAAGCATGGACTTACGTGCCCATAGTTATTATGTTTGTAGTAAGTGCTGACCTGACATAATACCCTTTGGGCATAATACAGATTCAAATCTCAGTAATTCTTTTCTGTCTTCTTACGTGAGTAACTATCTTATATCGCAATTGTCCCCCACCCCCACTTAACCGGCCCAAGATTTTCTTCCAATTAAATACATAAGGAAGGAAGTGTAAAGCAAAGAAACTTTTTTGTTAAAAATATGAAATCATCATGGGCTGCCCGTAAACTTAGGATAATCCCCTAAACACACATTCTGGCTGGCCACACGTATTAGAAAGATGAATGATAGATAATATAGAAAAAGAAGAGTGATAGTTCTAGAAGATAGCTCGAGCCCCCCCCCCCCCGATATATGAATGCATATACACCCTGAGTAGTAAGTATATATTCAGGTGACGGACTACAACATATGACATGTAATAATTGAGTCACGCTAACACGAATGGTCTAAGTATCAACAATAATTGTATTCAACAAGAAATAGCATGTCAGCATGATTACATATAGCAAATAGTTCAATATTTGCAATAAGTGTGTGTGTGTGTGTTTGTGTGTGTGTTTGTTTGTGTTTGTGTGTGTTTATGTGTGTGTGTGTGTGTGTGTGTGTGTGTGTGTGTGTGTGTGTTTGAGTCCCATGGCAGTGTAGTAGTAATTTGTTTCACTCAAATGAGTTTATATGAGAACACTGAATGTTTTTGAGTGAACTCTAGAATACTTAGTTAGAGTTTGTCTACAACATTGCCTGAAGCTGCGCAGTTGTGACTTTATAAATACATATCGTTAGATCACCTGACATTTAGCCTGGGGTGTCAGTGAAATGTCGTTATCATTCACACACATGGTCCGTTGAAATGATCTTTGGCCAATGGGTCATTCTGCTCTGGTGTTTCTTGCAGCTCAGCACTCATCAATTCAACATCCAAGATAAAGTCTCAGATAAAGTGCCGATCTGCCAATAAAATAAACATGGACTAAGAAATTATCTTCAGGTGTTCTCTGACAGAACACCCTTACATGTCATTATACATTTAAATATCATAAGCAAAATATAACAATATAAAATATAGTTAATGTCAAGAGATAAGCATGAATATAATATTAGTTAAGCAAGCAAAGCCATATACCTTCAAGAATAATATATACAGAGGATAATTTCCTTCTGTGTTGATAACTGGCGATAAGGTTAGTAGTACGATTATATTTTGTTATCACCGTGAGCCAAAGTATGTGTTACCTCAATGGTCAGTTTGCTTTCGACTAATGATTTACATATGGGTTTCTGGTACATTCGTTTACATGGCTGAACTGCGCTTTGTTTGGTTAGTTTAATGAGTTGTCTGGAGCATTCAGGTATATTTCCACCCTGAGGATAAGGGTCAGCCTTTGCAAAAGGTAGGTTTACGTGTAGTCTATTTTTAGAGGAGCAGTGTGTGTGGGTTACATAAACCATTATGTAACACGACATCACAATAGAATCTTCCTGTGCCATTTTACTATTGTTGATTAACTATATCATTTTAATTTAGTTATATACAACTGTTTTATAATTAATTATTTCTTGCATGCGAGACTGTCAGTTATTGCTTGTACATTCTACTGTCTAATGTAATCTATTTTTATCACTTAAAATGTGTATATTTCTTCACGTAATGATCCTAAAGCTCAGGATTCTTAAACGTACTTTTCTATAAAGGTAAAATATTTCAAACTGAATAAATACAGACAGAAAAATATTGTATTTGAGCATTTTGAGGGCATAATACCATTTTCTTCTGTTGAGGTAACATTGATGACTTTATAATTTATTTCTGAAAACAACATTATTATACAATTTAAAAGTAAATAATCTTGAACTCTCAAATGTGTTTTCTAAATACAGAGCAAATAAATCCTCTTTCTTTTCCACGGTAATTAACGGAGGAAAGGAAAATATTAAGGCCGAACGTCAATTCGACGTTTAATCTTTTAACCCAGGGTAGAGAGTACATTTTATTGAAGGCATTAGCTAGGTTAAGGTCGCACAGGTCACAGCTAAACCTGTAAAGCCTGGTTTTCTGTTGTCACCGGCAGTGTCGTTGAGGTTCTCGGTGGTTAAAGCCCCAGGAGCCAATAAAATATTTAAAATCAACTTTGTTAACTACAGATTTCAAGCCATTGTATTGGGAGGGAGGGGGGGGGGGCAGTGAACGAAACCCGACCTTCCAGTGTCGTGACTACATCACGTCATTTCTAATGTTACATCGCAATGTCGCTGCCTTCTGTGAACGGAACAAGCAGTGGATGTGGAGCTACTTTGAACAGACATGAAGTCATCTCCATGACATGCGCAATAGTGTAAACGTTTGGCAGTGCTCTAAGTGATATGATTCTTTTGTTATCGTTCTCAGAGCCCAAGCTGTTGCTATGTGTACAATGTGAATAAGAGTATAGTTACAGTTGTGTTATAGTTAAGTTTTGTTGTTGTGTTGCGTCATCATCAGAAGCAGCAGAAGAATTGTCACCACCACCACCACCACCACCATTTCTTGTGAATCGTGATAATGCTAATTTCTTATTCTGTAATACGTTTCTCGTGAAAATGTTCATCATGCAATGAGTATTACCCCAATTTTTGTTCCTTTGTTTTTTGACAGCTGTCTGCGCAACGTTCAAGCAAAATGATGTGACGTAATGACATTTATGTTTGGCTTATTTGTTCTGTGATAAGCAAAACGATGTGACGTCATGACATTTATGTTTGGCTTATTTGTTCTGTGTGATAAGCAAAACGATGTGACGTCATGACATTTATGTTTGGCTTATTTGTTCTGTGTGATAAGCAAAACTATCTTAGAAGAACGATTTCGAGACAAATTAACCGAAAAATTTCCGAGGGCACGAACTTGGAAGAGAGGTGCAGAAATAGAAAAGAAATGAGAAAGTTTGACTTGACTGGTTGATTACATGACCGATCAAATGACTGATAAAATTATCTATATAATAAATAATTTGAAGACTAAAATCGTGGCTCAAAGATTTGTCTGTAGACACTTCTCTGGCGAACATAATCATAATAACCTCACACACTTGCTAACTACGCATGCGCAGTATCTTTTGTATGCACAGCTTTAAAGCAAACTGGTTTGAGTCTTCTGTCTGATCAGATTGAACTAAAATGTCAGCAAATAATCAGCTACTCAAGAATCAAAGTCAAGGTCTTCTCGTGACCTGCATTCAGATAACTGACGTGAATGCTTGACTCATTCAAGGTATTTCTCCTTCAACTTTGTAAACAACAATGTAATACAGAGTTAGGTTCGCTCTTACTTGTAAAGAGAAAGAAAACATTGGGTGGAAAGGTAGAAAACCACCCTTGAAATCACCTAGTACGTTCAAAACAACAACAAAATCAATCATGTATCAGCACAACGATTAAGAAAGATAGACAGATATATACATAGATTTGCATAAATAGGTAGATAGATGAATTAGGAACACACCTGTACACCACACACGCATGCATACACACGCGCGCACTTACACACACACACAAACACGCACACACTACACTCTCTCACACACTCACATGCAGAATGATATGAAAAGACCACAGCCGTGATGGAAGACAGAAAGGACAAATGAATAAATAATAAGCGTGAAAACGCGCAACAAGAAAATAAAAGAAGGGTCGCATTGAAAAATATGGCAGAAGAAAAGAAACCCGTGCGTAAAAGGACACAGTACAAACAGATAGAAAAAAGAATACATCAAAAAAAGGTGTGTTCGAATATAGTTATAGAATACATTTATGTAGAAGCAAAAATAAAGAAAAGAAATACTTACAAATATGTGTAGAAGAAAATGGTGTGAAAGAAAAAAATATAGAGGATGAAGATGTAGTCAGTTCACTTACCATAAGCTGACGATTACCTTTATGACCAGACTTGAGTTATGTCAAATTCAGAAGTGATTAGAATATAGGACGTTCTTCAACAAAATAACTGTCGGTCCATCCCCATTAGATGAAGTTGTTATGAACAAGTGTGAGACTATTAGTCAGGAAACCTACTCATCCAGCTGGAACTGGTTTGCATCATCAAGTTCTAGCATTTTCTTTACCTGAGTTGTTATTTTAACTGTGGTACTTACAAAAATATCGTCATCCGCATTACCCAATGGTCATGTCACGTTGACATTTAAAAAAATTATATAACAATTAAGATTAGAAATAGTGTTGGGCAAATTTACTCTGCCACATATACATCAGAGAAAATATAAAGAGAATTCTAACAGAACAAAAGAATGTTAACAATAAACAGAAGTAGGAAGCACAACATTGAAAACAAAAGGTCAGATGGAGAGAAAAGTAATAAAGAAGTAGATGAAATAACGGAACAAAAACAAAGATGAGAAACAGGACCATACAAAATGATACAGAAATAAAGGTCAAGGGCTGTGTGAACATGGTGGGTGGGGGGAGAATATACAAAAAAAGGAAACATAGAAATAAAATAATTAATGAATAGAAAAGGAACTGATACAAATGATAAATTCAAGAAGAGAAAAAGATTCAAAGAAAGGTACGATAAGAAAAATGCAAATATAGAAATGATAAACTAACACCAAGGGAGATAACATGCAAATTATAAAGAAATAAGCAAGTTCTCACATCTGGTCACTAGAGAGATAACATGCCAAGAGAAAAACTGCAAAAGATAAACAAAACGTCAGGGAGATAATATAAACAGAAAATATTACAAGATTCATACCGTGAAAAACCTTTTGAAGAGCATACAAAAGGATACACAAAATTCTTACGTGAAAAACTCTTGAAGAGCGTACAAAAGGATACGCAAAATTCTTACGAGAAAAAGGGACAAAAGAGAAGAAATTGAAAGTATATATAACGAGACTGAAAGATAAGAGGAAAGACACAAAAACTGATAGAGGGGGCGAAAGAAACAGAAGAGGAGGGGTGTGAGAGCAGAGAAGACAAAATAAAATAAATAGCCAATTGTTTGGAATAACGACCTCAATTTTTTTACCTCACAAAGAAACTGATATGGATTAAATTTAACTAAAAATCTTATATACCGAAATATTTGTTTCTGAATTAGTAAAATTGATTTAAAACACAACTGCGATTCCCTGTAGATTAATGTATGGGATCTTTCCATTTTCTTGTTTTCCAATTTTTTTTTGACAGCAGCCATATATATATTACTATCTACAAAACGTTAATTGCATTTGCAATGATACAAAAGCATTAAATCAGATAGTTTCTTTTGATTGGTTTATGGCATTATCTGTCGGTCATGTGTATGGCGACTCAAAATTATGATGTCATATTTGAGACATTCAGCTATTTTGAAAAGCATAATGTGTTCTGGGAAACATTATTACATATTTCAAGTTAGATGTTAGGTGTTAAGCTACTATTTCACACGGAACTGAAGTATCTGACATACAGGCAACCTTGCAATCTCTCTCTCTCTCTTTCTCTCTCTCTCTCTCACACACACACACACACACACACACACACACACCCCTCTCATATACACAAAAAACACTGTTTTATTTACCTCAAAACTATGGCAGCATTTTATGTTCATCTCTTGCGCACTCCTAGAAATTCATACATTATTCAGTAACTTTTAATTTACCTGCAACTTCCACAAATCTAGTGGTATCACAAAAAGAATTAAATCAGTGAGATTAAATCATTACTCCTTAAGGACATTACTCCTTAATTATAAAACGACATTATTAAAGAAACACTTCCACGAAAAGAGAACTGGCGCTTTAATAATTGAAGTTTCACCCGACAGTCATCTTTCAAAAAACGAAACAACTTCCCCTGTCCCCCCCATCTCATGTTCCAGCCCTCCCCTCAGCGATCCTTTATCGTTTCACCCTTCTCATGCCCCACTCTCTACACCACAATTCTCTCACACGCAATCGACACAGGTATGCGAGGAAATGAAGCCAATTAGTACAGGCTGTTAATCTTTACTGACGATCATAAACGTCTTTCTGGTTATTCTTCTTTCTCTGAGAACCCCTCCAGGAAAACATAATCAAGATCCACCCCCACCCCCCACCCCCCCAAAAAAAGGCACTAAATCTACCCAGAAGATTCTTATAGATTGAGAGGAAAGAGGAATGGGTGTGGGTGTGGGGCTCTCTAGCTCTTGTATGATGAGTACTACGAGATCACGGCGACAGACCATAGCACGCTTGACTGACGCTGATCCTAGATAATATATTCCCATGCCTGTAAATGTCACGTCTGGTGGAGTGGGTGTCCACAATAGATGTTGCTTCGTGTCGCTGCACCATCCCTGCCTCCCACCCCTTTAGCAACTAAAAGGGCTAGCAGATTCTGTATTTCCAGCATTGGACCTTAGAGTAATTGTGAAAGTATGATTATTTAGTGGACAATAGAGTGCAATTGGCTGAGAGCCCCCTGTTACCGTACTGTCCAGTTGAGATGAATAAGAATAAGTGGGATAAATCAGTTACTCAGTGAGAACAAAGTGATAACAATATTAATCAAAGAAAATGTATGGTCGGATCAAAAGTAGTTTAAAAGATAACATCATTATGTTGTTATTGTTATTGTTATTATTATTGAAAGTCATCATTGTGGATGAGCCAAGATCGAATGCCAGAAAGACGTTTGTGCCAGACACAGAAGAATACAAACAAGACCGGAAGGCGCTAAGTCTTGTAATGCTGGTTAGATTGGACGAACTAATGGGAAGACAAATTGCACGCGGTGTTTCTGAAGTTATCAAAGCGTTCAATTAAAAAATAATAATAAACTATTAAAAACCTTATTGAAATATTTGAAACCCACCTGTTCCTTAGTAGGCAGTTCACCTTAGTAATCATTCAACCCACCCGCCTCATCCACCCCTCGCCCGATCCAAATCATTCAATCACCCACTCACTCCATCCACCCCTCACACAATCCAATCATTCATTCAACTCACCCACTCTATCACACCTCACAATCCAATCATCATACAGCCTACTTGGTTTATCGCCCCCACACAATTCAGTCATCATACAGATCACTTGGCTTATCGCCCCCTTACGCAGTCCACTCATCATACAGCATACTTGGTTTATCACCCACACACAATTCAATCATCACACAGCCCACTTGGCTTATCGCCCCCTTACGCAGTCCACTCATCATACAGCATACTTGGTTTATCGCCCACACACAATTCAATCATCATACAGCCCACTTGGCTTATTGCCCCCTTACACAGTCCACTCATCATACAGCCCACTTGGCTTATCGCCTCCTTACACAGTCCACTCATCATACAGCCCACTTGGCTTATCGCCCCCTTACACAGTCCAATCATCATATAGCCTACTTGGCTTATCTCCCCCTTACACAGTCCAATCTTCATACAGCCTACTTGGCTTATCGCCCGCACACAATTCAGTCACTCAAAATCTCTCCTCGTCAAGTCTCAAGCTATCATTAGAAATTATTTATAAAGAAATACAAGGAGAAATGAAAACATAAACGTCCATAGACTCAAAAGATGAGCGAGAGCACGCTAAAGGTACGCTAGGTCGTATAAAAATATCCACAGTTAGTGCTTTTTTTTTTCTGCATAATCTGTTTGGGTGTCACTGGCTGCATTAAAACCACCTGTAAATAGCAAAGCACCACCCACCAACGTGAAAACAATTACTGTTGCGAGTTTAGAGCGAACCACCACCCACCAACGTGAAAACAATTACTGTTGCGAGTTTAGAGCGAACCACCACCCACCAACATGAAAACAATTACTGTTGCGAGTTTAGAGTGAAACAAATATGCGCAATGTTTTGTTGAGCACAATAACATTTTCTTTGTCAAAACATCCCGCTGTTTTAAATAAATTATGAATAAAACTTAATCCATTACGTTTACCAAGAATGCTCTTATAAAATAAATATAAAAAAGAAACATCAAACACTTAAATGTCTATGAGAAAGCCAAAAAATATGACCCAACGCAACTGTGTGTCAGGTTAAATTTGTCTTCTAACGCAACCGTGTGTCAGGTTAAATGTGTCTTCTAACGCAACCGTGTGTCAGGTTAAATTTGTCTTCTAACGTAACCGTGTGTCAGTGTCACAGTCTGATTAAAATGTCTTGACTGTTTGACCCACTTGTTTGTTTTTCAAATATTGAGATTTGAAAACCCTTTGTTTAAGTTCTCTCGTGATATTCAGTATCGAGAAACTTCCAGCAAAGAGGTCAGGACGTTATGTAACTTTAGACCCATTGTCTAGGTTCTAGAACCAACTACATGCCACGCAATCCATCACGTGATATGCTCTATGCTTTCTTATAAATATGGTTAAAATGCACCGTCTTGCACTCCGAGATCACAGAAGCCACGACACCGTACGTCAGCTACTCGTGAGTCGTATAGGAACAGACAGACCGACGCGATAGATGAGATAACGCTTCAACTTCTCACTAAGGTATCGCATTTATTTGATTGTATTTTGTATATTTAAACTATGCATGTAATTGTGCTATGTATTGCTATGTATTGCTATATAACTTGAGCACGGTTCGTTGAAATGACTGAAAGCCTAAGTTATGGAATATAAATCATTGTAACTCTTTTCATTTTGTAACTTTAATTTATATTGACTTTAAATTCACTAGAGCCAGGAGTGCCTGCGCTCAATATGAATTTCACATGTAATTCGAATCATTGCGTGTAATTTTAATTGTAAATTGTAAAGTGCTTTGCTTGATTTGAATTATCCCTTTGTATGAATTCTAATTTTAACGTTGTAAATATTTGATAATTCATACGTCATGCACTGTTAAATGTAACATGCGTGGGAAGATTATATTTTCTAATCTAAAATTGTAAACGACGCGTTAGTCGAATTTCTAATTCGAGCATTTGAACTAATCGTGCTTAAGTAGCGAAACGTGCTAGCAGAACGATTATGGAACACATTTTGCTTCCAGGTCGGTCTTTGTCTTCATCTTAGACATCTTTGTCTTCTTCATGGTTCCTGTACAAGCCGGTTTTTGAACTCTGTTGAGTGAGTTCAACTCTTCCAAAGTCCACCACCATTGTAGAGCAACGCCAATGTGTAGGCGTATGCTTGTCTACTCTCAAGTTCACTAGCGGGCGAAACTAAAAGACAGTTTTCCATTGTATGCCACGTGCATTTCCGCTGATGCAACTACAGTGAGATAGACCCGGTTCGGACTGGAACAAAAGACCAGGCGACACAGAGACACAAAGCTGAGTATCACTCGGATGACTAAAATTCATAAGAAACAATTGGGCACTCTTTCTCAAAGAACAATTAAGCACTTACGTGCCGAATTAAGAAATAGACTTCGCGCTCGTATTTGATTATTGTTAAATTGTTAAACTTTATTAAATCTTATTTTAATTGTTAAACTTCTTCGTAGTTCATTTTTATGCATAATAGACCTAATGATTTTTCATGGATTGGATGGGGGCGAATTGAGCTGAATGACGTAACGAATGCATATTAATTTAGAGGAATTTAACGACTCCAAACCAGCTAATGTACGCAATTTATCAGTTTGTAAATCTGCTGTCTGCACTACAAGACACATTTTTAAGTTAGTCTAATGATAAGTTGGGCAACCAGTCTGTATAGGATAGAGAGAAGGAATTAATTTAATCTATTATCTTTAAAGTCCTTAATTATCCTAGGCAGAGTCTATAAAGAAATACTGGAAACGTAACAGTCAGGTTAAATTTGTCTTCTAACGCAACCGTGTGTCAGGTTAAATTTGTCTTCTAACGCAACATCGTGTAAGGTTAAATTTGTCTTTTAACGCAGCATCGTGTAAGGTTAAATTTGTCTTCTAACGCAACCGTGTGTCAGGTTAAATTTGTCTTCTAACGCAACCTTGTGTCAGGTTAAATTTGTCTTCTAACGCAGCATCGTGTAAGGTTAAATTTGTCTTCTAACGCAGTCTTGTGTCAGGTTAAATTTGTCTTCCAATGCAGCTGTCATTGAAGATTTTCCCTACATTGTATTTTCTCTAAACACGAAAAAGTGAAAAGAGGTGCGTTATGGAATGCAAAACCGACAGTTTGTTGCACGTTTTTATATTTAGAAATAATGCAGCAGTTCTTTGAAAGAAACCAAGAAAACAGCCCACAACAATTACAAAGAAAACAATAAAATTTTCAAACAAACATACACACAAACCCCTCCAAAATCAAAGAGAAGAAGACAAACAAAATACAGGGAGCTTAAATTACAAAAGGACAGGATATCAGCATACAAAAAAATGAGTTAGAGGAGTGGGGCGGAATACATTGATTTAAAATTGCAAAAAACCTCCCAGGATATCAGCATACAAAAATTGAGTTGGGATGGGGTCGCAATTTTGGCGGGATGAAAGACAGAGGTCTACTTTGTATGCAGTAAAAATTATATTAAAGCCAAGTGCACCAGTGAAGAAAACACTGAACAAGGAAAATGGCTGATTTAATGAGTCGTGTAAAGAAGCGTAAAACTTTATTATTAAAACATTGTTCGAGGAAAATAGCCCTTTTAATGAGTCGTGTAAAGAAACATAAGGCCTAAAGTATAAATAAACAAATAGGTATGCCCTACTGTTATATTTATTAAAAGGAAACATAAATTAGAAAATATATTATAACGCTTTATTGACGTGTACCTGTGTACTACAATTTGCGTTTAATCAAGAAATGCTGAAGTGTGAAGTGGGCTTAAGGCATTACAATCGTGTCGGCAATAACATGTGGACGTACACAAATGTCGAACTTTCACCATTCCTTTTTATCTTCATCATTATGAGATTACTAAATTACAACTATTGTCCAAGCCTAATGACGAAAGATTCAAGCACGGAATGTTGGGTTATCTACACGGTACCAACTTGTTGATAAGAAAAACACGAAAACAAAGACCAGCAGTTGTCATCAATGACATAAACAGCAAGAAAAGAACGCTATGGAGAGAAAACAAATCACCAATCCAGTCTGAAAGATGCGAATTTGGGACTGGAGTGATGTTTCCAAATTTCCTTTTTTAGCTGTCAAACAATTTGACTGCACATTTTAAAAGATGTGATTTTTCACGCTAATTTAGTGATCTCTATATTTAACTGCATATGGAATTTACTAATTATTGGTTATTGGCTCATATGTCAAATGAATTTCTCTAGACTTTTGAAATGTGGGGTGTATAATGCCAATCTATCTAAATTATCTATAAGAATGTGATTAACACATTATCATAATTAAGGCTGAGGCGAAAATAAAAAAATATATATATAACTCCAACAGACACCAAGAATAATTACCACAAATTCGTATTTCTGTGGAATATTAACGAAAAGTTGTATAAATTGTCAGAAGAGAGGCCATCACCCCCACCAGATCACCATCACTCCCTCAACCCTCACCCGCACGTTATGAGCACCAAAACACCTGATTGGGTGGGGGGAGGGGCCCCCACAGCTCGTTGCTAGTCCTCGGTTAACTCGAATGTAATGACACACGATAAGACAGCATTGGCACGTGACTGCCGAATCTGTCGCCGAGAACCCAAAGCTTAGCTACGACCGGAGCAACTTTCGGATCCCTTTTTTTCACCTGCGTGGATTCCAGCTTGAAAGGAGAGAGTGGGAAACGCAAAAGACTTTGTCGGACGAAGCCTCGGCTGCCGTGCTTACTTTTGGATCTCCCTGAGATCCGAAGTTGACAGGCGAATCCAAGGCCCGAACGGTAAGCGACCGCCGGCATGTCTGATAAGGGTAAATCTCGTAAACCCCGGGTACACGCCGCAGCAAGGGAGCAATGTTGATTCTGTTGTGTACGTAATCCTGTTAGGTTCACTGATTGTGCGGAATAATAAACGGTCGCGTGGGAACACGAGCATTACGTCATAAAAACGTGAACAGGGTTGAAGGTGTGCTGAAG